>JAODAL010020727.1:0-68718 GCA_025379985.1 Phyllomedusa bahiana
GCCGGGGGTCCAAATAGGGGTGGAGACCAGAATCATCCCTCTGCCGGATGCTGGACTATTCGGCTGTCACTAGCCAGGCAAATCAGCATGCTGTGGCCATCTGCACAAGTGACTCCGAGGGGCTGCCCTGCCTCCATCTCTACTGTATACTGCCACGGTGCTTGGGGGTCATCTGCCTCGTCTTCCTCATCTCCATCTACCTCCTCCACTGCTCCTGCTCCTCCTCTCTTGTCACCTGGGTAGAAAATCCACTCATTTCACCAGACAATGCTTCTGCTCCAATGTCCTCCCCTCCTCCTCCTCCATTTCAGTCCCCACCGACTCATGTGGCCACGAGATTAGTCGCCACGTCGCCAGTCCCCAGCCCACACAGATTTTTCAACATCTGTTCCAGACATGAAGCAGTGGAATGACGTTATTCATCCATAGTCCTGCGACTTACAAATACCGTGGCCTCCTCGACTGGCCTCAACAAACGGCAGGTGTCACGCATGAGCTGCCACTGGCTGACATCAAAGTTACACATGGAAGTACTCCTGTCCGCCCGGATTATCAAAAAAATCGTTAATGGCCTTTCTTTGTTCATACAGTCGGTCAAACATGCTCAGGCTGGAATTCCAACGGGTGGAAACATCACATATCAGAGTTTGTTGGGGGAGGCCGTTCTGCCGCTGCAACTCGAGGAGGGTGTTCCTGGCTTTGTAGGAATGGATGAAGTGCATGCACAGTTTCCTGGCCATTTTCAGAATCTTCTGAAGATCTGGAAGACTTCAGGAACCTTTTCACAACCAGATTGAACACGTGCGCCATGCAGGCGCATGGACCATCCCTCCTCGGTGCAGCGCGGACACCATGTTCATCCCATTGTCCGTCACCATGGTTCCGATTTGCAGTTGGCGGGAGAAAGCCACACATCGATTTCTTGCTGCATGACGCGGAGCAGTTCCTCCCCTGTGTGACTTCGTTCGCCGAGGCAAGCCAGGTGTAGAACTGCGTGACACCGCTGTGCCCTACACATGTGGTATGATGGGAGCAGTACTTGTGGAGGCTGAGATGGTGGTGGTAGAGGAGGAGGAGGCGGACATTGGCGCAGGAGCCGCAGTTTGACAACGTGGAGGAGAAAGCGGCGTTCTCCTGTCCAATTGTTGGTTGCCTGGGCCGAAGCACATTCACCCAGTGGGCCGTAAAGGACATGTACTGGCCCTGACCTGTAGTTACAGCTCCAGACGTCCGCGGCTGCCGTGCACCTTGGAACAAACCGATAAGCTCAAGGACTGGCCCACCTTCTGTTCTACATATTTATGAAGTGCTGGTACTGGCCTTTTTGTAAAAGAAATTACGGCTTTGGAACTCTCCATCTCGTCTCGGCACAAGCCATTAGTTCTCTGAACGGTGCAGAGTCCACCATTTGCAAAGGGAGGGACTGCAATACCAACAACTTGGACAGGAGTACGGTCAGCTTCTGCACCTTAGGATGGTTTGACGCATACTGTTGTCTCTTTGCAATCGCCTCGCTGAACGACTGCTGGCGCCATGAGTAGCGAGGAGCAGGAGCATCTGACCGGAGATGATGTCAAAGAGAAACAGCTCCCTTCTGCAGAGGTGGTGGAGCCTTGACTGGCTGCAATGGCATGCGTGCCACTGGGCGCGCTGCTGCTGTTGCTGCGGCGGAGGATGGACCACACATCTGAGCCACGTTTCTCCCAGCCACCGGATGGGGACGCTGCATGTGTTGACGCAGGGCCGTGGTGCCAACTGTAGCTCCCTGGCCACGCTTCACTTTCTGCTTACAGATTCTACATATACCCATATTCGGTTTCCTCCGGTGTCTTAGCAAAGAACTGCCACACCGCCTAGTATCGGATTTTACTGCCAACGCTCCGCACTGAGTGACTACTGCCCGCCGCTGCCCTGCTGAGCCCCTGTGCCGCTACTTTCTTGGACCTGCGAAGCGGTTTTTTACCCCGTGGCGCTTGGCTCCCGACCTCACACGGCCGCTATCCTGCTGACTCACGGCCACACGACCCACTTGCTGGCTGCGCCGCTGCCTGACACGCAAACTGACGCCCTCTTCTCCTGACGATGATGAAGCCCTTGCCTCACCCGGCTCCCAAGTGCGGTCGGCTACATCATCATCTATTTGTGTTTCATCGTCACTGCTGTCCTCATCACCGTCTTTAAATGCAAGGCACCCCCACAACATCCCTTCCATGCACCCACATCTTATTTTGCCCCTACGCAAGAAGCGGGGAATTTTGGCCCCCATTTTCTTCGCCCCAAGTAGCTGCTACTGCCCCCTAAATTTGTTCATCCCGCATAAGGGCGCTAGCCCCCCCACATATAATCTCGGCTGAGGGAACCGGGAGGGACGAGGCGGTAGGACAGGTGGGGGCCGCTGACCCGCTCCCGCCATGCCAACAAAGGGGGTTGTGTCTGATGTTCCCACCGACTTTTTGGCGGGGGTTGTTCAATGTCATCTGGAGGAATGGATGACCTAGCAACCAATCAAAAACCATTGGGTTTGAACAACAAAAACCCGGCGCTAGATACAGCGGCAGTTGTGGCCTCCCCGGTGCCCCTGCGTGACCCCCCCTTGCTGTGCTGTGACCGGGGCCCTGCCCCAGGAATATTTGTCCTTGCCACTTGCGGGTGAAGACCCTGCCACCCCCTCGTTTTGACATACTGTTTGTTCTAAAATGACAACACTTTTTTGAGAAGATATCTGTATAGATAAAACACCCCTGTATTTGACCCCAAAATAAACCCCAAAAGCTTGGTAACCTTGGATATAAATTGCTTTTCCCAAAAAGGGGCAGGAAAAATTGCTTGTGTTGCCTTTTTAAAAACCTGGTATTTTACTAAAATTAAAAGACAAACGGGGCTTAATTAAACCTTCGGATATGAATTATGCTCCAGAATTTCTTTGTGCGGTGAAAAAAAAATTTTCTTTTCTGAGTACCACTGCCAAAACGCTTAATTTAACTCTGGATGTAAAATTCCGCCAAAAAAATTTAAAACCACAAACTACGAGTTTTGAGCGTTTTTACAATTCGTTTTTTCTAGCTAACAACAAGAAAAAAATGAAATTAACCCTTTCGCTTGTGAATTAGGTACGGGAAAATTTTTTTTTGGCGGTAAAAAAGACGTTTTAAATTTTTGTCACCACAGCAAAAAACAACGCTTAATTAACCCCCGGATGAAAATTTGGCAAAGAATTAGAGCCAAAAAACACTAGCTTTTGAGGTGTTTACAATTGCGTGTTTTCAAAACGCCTAACAAAAAAAAGAGGAAAAAAAAATTGAAATTTTAACCTTTGCTTGTAAATTTATGCTACAAAAATTGTAATTTTTGGCGGTAAAAAAAGAGGTTTTTTGGAGTCACCACAGCAAAAAAAAACCCTTAATTTAAAACCCCTGGATGAAAAATTGCGCAAAAGAATTGCCCCAGCCAAAAAATGAAGTGGTATTGTTTGTAAAAACGCTTTTTCTTTAAATGAATACAAGGAAGGGGGCTTAGACCCCCCTTTGGATATTCAATGTCTGTGAGCAGTAGCATTAAAATGTATATGCAGCAGCAGGGGGACGCACACGGACTTCAGACCCAACCCCCAAAAAATCAGAAATAAACATAAAGAGCGTCTCTGAGATAAGCTGAGACACCCCCCCAAAATCGCTGATAAAAATCAGTTCTTTTGTAACAATCAGCCGCGCAGCACCCTTTCCCCCGGTCAGTACAGTAGAGGAGTGTGGGGCCCCCGCGTCGCCCCGGACTTATAATGCGGTGACGTCACAGAAACCCCCGGGCTCTATTGGCTTTTATCTCTGCACATGTCATGCAGGCTAAGCCCTTTTTGCTCCCAGAGTGTTTTTCCCCATGTAACGCCCTTGTCGCAGCCTTTTATCAATCAAAAGCACACTTCCTTCACCCGAAGTCCCCCAAACCGAAGTTTTCCTGAAATTCTAAACGAATTCCACTTCGTTAGAATCAATTCGCCCATCTCTATCTGTTGTATGTTTCAGCACACATTGATGAAAAGGGCTAAACTGGAACGAAAAAAGTTTATGTCTAAATTGGTCCTCAAATTTATACGATTTGATTAACATTGGTTATGGTTAAATTTTTTTTCGGGGGACAACGAATAGAGGATCAAATTTTGGAGTGAAAGGTGTGAGTTGGTGTTAGGAAAAGTAAATTTCTGGGTGGCTTTGGGAACCCGCAGAGTAATGGGTTTTAATCCCTTACAGAGAGTTTTAGTGCACGCATGATCGCTAAGGAAAAGTGTTTTCTGAGGGGACAAAAACTATGAAGCTCAGATAAGTCTGCGTAAGGGGGGACCTATCTAGGTCCAGTTGTATGGTCATTTAAGCCCCCTCTATATGATGTTTGTTTTTTGTTTGCCCAAAAAAAGTTTAAAAAATGGAAGAATAGAAGTCTGCATTGGGATGGGTTGGGGCGTATATGTTTAGGAGGGAGTATCGCACACTGATTAGGGGCACCAAGATGAGATAGCGACCTGAGGATCTGCATGTGAGTATGATTGTTTTGGAAAGGCTCTGTGGAATAAATCGCCACTCCACGGGATTGGGAAGTATGGGGCGGTATGGCACTACCCAGAAAAGGAGCCTTTTAAAATCCTACCTCCCGCCAATGTTTTTTCCTGCGGAAATGATATTGCCCCAGCCTTTTGGGTGAGCGGGTTTTTCTTACATTTGGTTGGTGTATTTAGCCCTGCTACATTCCATGTGGCGAAGCGGATAGGCATATTAGGATGTGTGTGAGTTGTCAGATGTGGAACTCCCCAGGCGGCCAGACGCCCCCACAAAAACGAAAAATTCCCCCGGGGCAAATAAAACAGTTGGGAAAACAGATCGACACAGAACATTAAAAACAACAAGCAGTACAAATTATCATGTTAGGCTCTAAATGGGGTAGGCCCGGTACTGGGCCTGCAGTGGTCCGGAGACAAATTTAGTCGGGTCGTCAGGAAACAGGCGATGTGGGCTTCATCAGGATTCTCAAAGATACTTGTTTTGCCATTAGTGGTTACCCACAGGCGGGCCGGGTAATGTAGTTGGGCTACTTTTCGTCTAAAAGAGGGGGGCAAAGGGGGGGTGAATGTTTTTTTTTTGAAGTTATGCCGCAGAAAATCCGGGAAAAATGAGTAGGGAGCCCCCGTTTACTGTGAGGGGAGCGGGGCTGCGGAGGCTTTCAATACCATTTCCTTTACAGTCCAGTTAGCGTATCTCGCTATAACTTGGCCGGTTTATCATCTCTCTCCCTCCGCGGTGGTCCCAGACGGTGGGCTCTTTCGATATAGAGGTGGTCATGTGGCAGGTCTAATTTCAGCGCTGATGCAAGGTCTTTGGCCAGATAAAGGGGGAGCTCCGTTGCCAGAACAGTCTTGGTACCCCCAACGAAGCCAAATTATTGCGGCTCGCGGTTCTCTAGATTTCCAACTTGTCGCGTAGGATGATGGTTGCATTTTGACTTTGTGAAACGTTGGGTTCGACGGAGGTGATGGTGGATTCACAAGAGGCAACTCTAGTTTCGAAGTCCACGGTTTTTTGAGTGTTAGCCGTTATCTGTGTTTTTAAAACAGAGTTGTTGGGGGCCTGGACATGTCGATTCTTTTGTCCCGATATGGTGTATAAGGCGGGGAAAACCCCTGTGCCACGGGGGATCGCTTGTTGTTGTCTGATGATAGAGCGATTGCGGGGTGGCGGGAGGGAAAAGGATTAGGGGGTGGTGTCATTGTGAGAAAAAGTTTTTTGCCCCTCTGCACTGGATTTAAGAGAGTTAGATTTTTACATTGTTTTGTCTTTCTTTCAGTTGACCTCTGGTCGTTACTGAAGGCGAAGGATTGTGGACTTGGGGGAGTTTCTTTTTCCTGTGTGGCGGATTAGGAGTTGTTTAAGAACTTGAAATTTTTATTGGAAGGAGGAGAAAAGACAGTAAACAGATTTGTGGGTACCCGGGCCCCCCCCGTAATAGATGTACATACGCCATACTAGGGGGTAGGAAAGAAAGGGCACTGGGAAAGAGTGATAATGTCCAGGTTTTTTTTCCCCGTGTGGGGCGAGCAGAGGGTGGATGCAGTTGAGCAAAGACCACAGGGTGTAAATTTGTTTAGAGGGAATGCTGGCTGAGCCCGGAAGGCCCCAAAGCCGGAAATGTCCCCAGATTCGCTGGAGTGAGCGATAGGCCCGGGGGGAGTGAAATAAAGTTGTGGTTCTTGCGACTGTATATAGTTCATCTGAACAGAAGGTAGATACCAAAATTCCTGTCGGGAAGACTAATGGACATCTGAACTTTCCAGGGATGTGGGGAGCGGTCCCGTGGGCTGTGGCCCCCGCGGTAAGTTTTTTTTTGTGGGGCTTGCAAGCAAAGGGGTGGGGAGATGGTGGGCAAAGGTCCAAGCCCTAAGATGGGCGGCTCTTCCCCCCTAAAAACCCCTGGGGGGGGAATGGGAGGTGGGCAGAAGCACAGGATAATGTCCCTTTGTAGAAAGGGAGTTACTGGGCGCAGTGGGATGCCCCCCAATCGTTCTGTTTAGGATGCGCTGCCAGGTGAAGGAGGGTGCCGGGCGCCAGCAGATTTGAATTTTGGCGCTGATGTAGCCGATTTAAGATGGCTGTTCCTGCTGAAAAGATTGATGTTGATGAAGAAGGAGGGGGGCGGGTGGATCACCCAAGGCAGATGGCGCCACTTTTCTAACAGGAGAGCAATGCCTCCGTAGGCACCGGCTGTGTGCGAGGGTGCGATTTATATGATAGATAGTCCCCAGTAATAGGTACTGGCCGGTGGTGGCAGCTGTACAGTCACAGCATATGAGGGCATGAGGTGGTGTGCTCAACATGGCTGCGGCTCCCGCAACTAAAAGACAGGTGCAGCTCATCGACTTCAGTTACCCAGATATTGACTGGGGTCACGGTTAGAGATGGGCGAGTTTCTCAAAAATTCGGTTCGCTGACTTCGCCGAATTTTCCAACAAAATTCATTTCGGTCCGAATCGCATTAAAGAACATCTATTTCCAGGCTGCACAGCGCCTGTAGGGTGCTGTAGAACGTTGTGCCATGCTTAAATATGCAGAGGGAGCTTGGTTTGGTCTTCATACAATGCTGTGTTTTAGTATGACACTCACATGACTGCCGCCGCTCTTAGAATCGCTTCACTCTAAAATTCCCTGGGCACTTACGGGGCAAAACTGACCAAAAAACTGAAGCAGGAATGCAGCCTGATAAAGTCATGGCAGAACCAGCTGGAAAAAAACAAGCTGAGGGCTACGATCCTACCATAGCGTCAAAGAACACAGTAGTAGGTTACCGGAGCCACCACAGATCGCAGCACAGTAAGGGGACGTCACAGCAGGAGTCACCCTGCGAGGCCACAGCATCCAGTGTCATCTACCGGCCATGTGTTGACCACACACTAGGTCATACACTTTCTCCCAGATGACATCTGACAACCCCAGCCAAGATTCGGTGGGTTTGTCACACACAACCCCTAGTTTGCATGGCCCGAGAGCAGGTGAGGGGCTCTCACCTGTCCTCAACCCACCTCTGTCCCGTTCACTTCCCACAGCCAGAGAACTTCTATGTGCTGTGGCCTCTGCGCCACTATACAGTGAGGACCAACTATTTGAGGACAGTGGGCAGCAAAGAGATGGGGAAGACATCCGCTGCTTCTTGCAGAAGCAGGCAAATAGTGATGAGGAGAGTTGCAATGGGGGGTTATGTTGCGAGCGGTCAGGCTTTGTACAGCGACACCGTTGAGGACGGCGATGACAGGCAAACACTAATCGATGTAGCCGATCACACATGGGAGCCGGGAGAAGCAGGCGAGGCTGGGACAAGTTATTCTGGTGCCCTAGTTAAACAAGGCATAAAGTGCCCCCCAAACAGAAAATTCAGTCCACTCCATGCCTCCTTGTGCCCCCTTTTCTTCCTGGGATGAAGTGACACTCTACGCGGTCGCCTACCCTCGACTACCCATTGTCCCGGCCCTGGAAGCATTTTGTTATCTCTACATTAAGTTTTAGGAGACGGGAGGAGAAGACGGAGGCTTTGGACGACAGACAATCTGGGATCTTGGACAGTAGAGAGTTAATGTCTGGGCCGGAGATGTAAAGTTGGGTGTCATCAGCATACTGGTGGTTTTGAAAGCCATTTGATGCTATCAGCTGATACAGACCAACAGTGTACAAGGGTTCATCATTATCATAGGGAGAAGAGAGCAGCAGTTTGCATGTCAGGCAGTGGCGCAGCCCGTAAGTCAGTAGTGTGTGTCACGGGGGTCACGGGCTCCGCTGCCCCCCGCGACCATCTCCCCGCTCGCAGGGGGTCCGGCGCGGCGGCCCGCGACCACCCCTCTGCTGGCTCGGCCTCGGCGCCGCCTCTCTTACCCGGCCGCGCTCCGGTGAACGCCGCTCCTGCCTGTCCCGGCCGTCGTGCGCGTGGCCGCCGCTTAAGGCGCGCGCGCGCCGGCTTCTCTAAATTTAAAGGGCCAGTGTCCCAAAAATTGGTTTATTGTCGGGCGCTGGTTCTATTTAAGGTATCCACCCCCAGTACTTCCTGCCAGTCTGTTGGTGTGCTTACCTAGTGTCTAGAGAGTATTGCTGTTCCGTCCTGATTACCCGTGTACCAGTCCGCCTGCTTACGTTTCCTGAGCTTGCCTGTTTGCTGCCTGCCCTGACCGTCTGCCTGCCTCTGACCACGAACCTCTGCCGCCTGCCCTGACCTTCTGCCTGTCCCCGACTACGCCTCCGGATTCTGTACCACGCTGTACCCCGGCCGCCATCGCAAGCAAGTCACGTCAGGGGTAACGACCTGGTAGCCTCACGCCGCAGCAAGTCCATCCCGCTTTGCGGCGGGCTCTGGTGAAAACCGGGGGCTACTTAGATTCCGTTCCCTGGCGTGGCTTAGCTATCACCGCTTGCGTTGGCCCAGCAGATCCACTCCCGCATTACAGTACAGACTGGCCATGGATTCCGCCAGGGTACCTCTGCCTGATCTCCGGGACATCTCTACAGCTGTCGCCCAGCAGAGTCAATGCATCAACCAGCTTGCAGCCATGATGCAGAACCTGGCGAATCGTCTGCCTCCACCGGCTGCCGCCTCTGCACCTGTATCCGGTGCTCCGGCATCCATTGCTCTACCTGCTTCGAGGCCTTCTCTGCATCTGCCACTCCCCTCACGCTACGATGGAGATCCCAAGAAATGCCGTGGGTTCATCAGCCAGTGCTCCATCCACCTCGAAATGATGGGGCATCAATTCCCTACAGAGCGAGCCAAGGTGGCCTTCATTATCAGCCTCTTGTCTGGAGAAGCCTTGGCTTGGGCTACGCCACTATGGGATCGAGGGGATCCTCTGACAGCAGACCTCCAAACCTTCCTCCGGGGGTTCCGCACAGTCTTTGAGGAACCAGGCCGCACATCTTCGGCTGCCGCAGTGCTGCTCCGGCTTCGTCAGGGCGACACCACAGTCGGTCAGTATTCGGTGCAGTTTCGCACTCTCGCTTCGGAGCTGGACTGGAACAACGAAGCGTTGGTGGCGACATTTTGGCAAGGCCTCTCGGGGCGAATCAAGGACGAGCTCGCCGCTCGGGATCTACCAGCTGCCTTGGATGATCTAATCCATTTGGCCACCCGAAAGGCAACAAGATTCCTACAACGGGAAACCGTTCGTCCACGCCATTTCCCCCGCTTGGCTCCCACGTTCCAGCGGTCACCTCTTCCTCCTTCAACGGTTTCTGAAGAGGAACCTATGCAGGTCGAGAGAGCCCACCCGTCTCAGGAGGAACGTTCTCAGCATCGTCTGAAGCAGCTGTGCTTCTATTGTGGCGGTTCTGGCCATTTCAGTGGGGACTGTCCGGTGCGCCCGGGAAACTTCCGCACCTAGGGCTCGTCGGAGAGGCACCCCTAAGTGTCAGAATGGCCTCTCCCCGTCTGACCATGCCCGTATATATTGGTGCTTCTCCGAACAGCACCTTCCAGGCCACCGCCTTTATTGATTCAGGATCAGCAGGGAACTTCATAAGCCACGAACTTGTGACCAGGTTTCGTCTTCCTGTGACTCCATTGCTGAAACCCATGTTCGTCTCCTCGGTTAGTGGCGAATGCCTTAAGGACGCTATCCGCTTCCGTACGGCCCCCCTCTTCTTGCAAATTGGGGCTCTTCACAAGGAGACGTTGCAACTTTTAGTCCTACCTCGATCCTCCTCGGAGATCCTTTTGGGCCTTCCTTGGCCACAGGATCATACCCCGACTTTGGATTGGAGCACAGGGAAAGTCATGCGTTGGGGTTCCGCGTGTCTCTCTCGTTGCCTGTCCAAGCCGCAACTCGCTCCTCAAGTCGCCTCCCGGAAGCCTGCCAAGCCTCCTCCAGGTCTACCTTCGCCTTACTGGGACTTTGCCGATGTCTTTTCGGAGAGTCAGGCTGAAACGCTTCCTCCACACCGGCCTTATGATTGTCCCATTGACCTGCAACCTGGCTGTACTCCTCCCAGAGGCCGGGTTTACCCTCTCTCCGTCCCGGAGACTAAGGCAATGTCTGAGTACATCAAGGAGAACCTCCGCAAAGGATTCATCCATAAGTCCTCGTCTCTGGCTGGAGCCGGCTTCTTCTTTGTGGAGAAAAAAGACGGGTCCCTCCGGCCCTGCATCGATTATCGGGGCTTGAATAAAATTACCATAAAAAAACGCTACCCGTTGCCCTTGATCTCCGAACTCTTTGACCGCCTGCGTGGGGCGAAAATATTTTCTAAACTGGATCTTCGTGGGGCCTACAATTTAATCCGCATTAGGGAAGGCGATGAATGGAAAACGGCATTTAATACCCGGGACGGCCATTTTGAGTATTTGGTTATGCCTATCGGTCTCTGCAACACCCCGGCAGTATTTCAGAATTTTGTCAATGAAATCTTTCAGGACCTACTCTACGTCTGTGTAATCTTCTACTTGGACGATATCCTCATCTTCTCCCCAGATCTCGAGACTCATCGCCACCACGTCCGCCAGGTCCTCAGGCGACTCCGCACTCATCAGCTCTTTGCCAAACCCGAGAAGTGTCTGTTTGAACGTACCAGCTTACCCTTCCTAGGGTACATCGTCTCAGATAGGGGTCTCCAGATGGATCCTTCCAAGCTCTCCGCGGTGTTGCAATGGCCACAACCGGTGGGCCTCCGGGCCATTCAACGTTTTTTTGGGGTTTGCTAATTATTGCAGACAATTTATTCCCCACTTCTCTACACTTGTGGCTCCCTTGGTGGCTCTAACTCGGAAGAACGCCAATCCCAAGTCCTGGCCCCCAGAAGCTCAAGACGCCTTCAACCGGCTCAAAGCTGCATTTGCATCGGCTCCGGTCCTGTCTCGCCCAGACCCTAACCGTCCGTTTATTCTGGAAGTAGATGCCTCTTCAGTCGGCGCCGGCGCTGTCCTGCTGCAGAGATCCTCCTCCGGTAAACTTCGTACCTGTGGGTATTTCTCCAAAACATTCTCTCCTGCCGAGAAGAATTATACCATAGGTGATCGAGAATTACTGGCCATAAAGCTGGCTCTGGAAGAATGGCGTCACCTGCTGGAGGGGGCTCACCACCCTATTGATATCTTCACAGACCACAAGAACCTCCTGTATCTGCAGTCGGCTCAACGCCTGAACCCCCGGCAGGCCAGGTGGTCACTATTCTTTGGCCGTTTTGACTTCCGTCTACATTTTCGGCCGGCCGAGAAAAACGTCAGGGCGGACGCTCTCTTTCGTTCCTCGGATACGGCGGGTCTCGAGCCTCCTCCCCAGAACATTGTCCCCCCTGAGCGACTCGTCTCGGCTGCCCCCGTGGATCTCCAACGCCTACCCCCCGGGAAGACGTATGTGCGGCCTGCCTTGCGCCCTAGAGTCCTGAAGTGGGGACACGCTTCTCGTACGGCTGGGCACCCAGGAGTCCATAGGTCGCTACAACTGATCTCCCGCTATTACTGGTGGCCTACTCTTGCTCAGGATGTCAGGGACTTTGTTCTAGCCTGCACCTCCTGTGCCCGGAATAAGGTCCCTCGTCTCAAACCCGCGGGCCTTCTTCAGCCTCTCCCTGTGCCGGAAAAACCCTGGACCCATGTAGCCATGGACTTCATTACTGACCTCCCGTCCTCTTCCGGAAACACGGTCATCTGGGTCGTGACCGACCGTTTTTCCAAAATGGCTCACTTTGTCCCACTGCCTGGGTTACCCTCTGCTCCTCAGCTGGCCCAATATTTTTTCAGTCACGTTTTCCGTCTGCATGGTCTCCCGTTACACATTGTCTCTGACAGGGGAGTCCAGTTCATTGCAAAATTTTGGCGGGCTTTGTGTGGTCAATTGTAGGTTCTCTTAGACTTCTCATCCGCATACCACCCTCAAATGAACGGGCAGGTAGAGAGGGTTAACCAGGTACTGGGTACCTACCTGCGGCACTTTGTGTCCGCCCGGCAGGATAATTGGTCTGATCTTCTTCCCTGGGCAGAGTTTTCTTATAACTCTTTAGATTCGGGATCCGCGGGGGCCTCCCCCTTTTTTGTCGTGTTTGGGTTACATCCCCGCCCGCCCCTCCCCCTTGTTACCTCGTGTCATGTCCCGGCCGTGGATGCCCAAGTAAAGGACATCAAGGCTCTCTGGCAGCTCACACGACAGGCCCTGTTACGGGCTTCTGCTCGCACTAAAGTCCAGGCTGACAGATACCGTAGGCCTTCGCCCTTATTTGAGCCTGGCGATAAGGTTTGGCTATCCAGCAAATATATTCGCTTTAGGGTGCCTAGCTACAAGTTAGGTCCTAAATACGTGGGTCCCTTTGAGGTACTGCAACATCTAAACCCGGTGTCCTACAAGCTCCGCCTGCCTCCTACCCTGCGCATCCCGAACTCCTTCCATGTCTCCCTCCTCAAGCCGGTGGTGCTGAGTCGCTTCGCCTGTGGTCCTGTCTCGCCTTCTCCTGTGGCCAACTCTGATAACATCTTTGAGGTCAAGGAGGTGTTGGCACAGAAGACAGTGAAGGGGGAAGCGGTTCTTTCTCATTGACTGGAAGGGGTTCGGGCCAGAGGAGCGGTCATGGGAACCGGAGGCCAACCTGTCTCCTGACCTCCTCTCTAAATTTCTAAAAAAGAGGGGGAGACCTAAGGGGGGGGGGGGTACTGTCACGGGGGTCGCGGGCTCCGCTGCCCTCCGCGACCATCGTCCCGCTCGCAGGGAGTCTGGCGCGGGGGCCCGCAACCACCCCTCTGCTGGCTCGGCCTCGGCGCCGCCTCTCTTACCCGGCCGCGCTCCGGTCAACGCCGCTCCTGCCTGTCCCGGCCGTCGTGCGCGTGGCCGCCGCTTAAGGCGCGCACGCCGGCTTCTCTAAATTTAAAGGGCCAGTGTCCCGATAATTGGTTTATTGTCGGGCGCTGGTTCTATTTAAGGTATCCGCCCCCAGTACTTCCTGCCAGTCTGTTGGTGTGCTTACCTAGTGTCTAGAGAGTATTGCTGTTCCGTCCTGATTACCCGTGTACCAGTCCGCCTGCTTACGTTTCCTGAGCTTGCCTGTTTGCTGCCTGCCCTGACCGTCTGCCTGCCTCTGACCACGAACCTCTGCCGCCTGCCCTGACCTTCTGCCTGTCCCGACTACGCTCGGATTCTGTACCACGCTGTACCCCGGCCGCCATCGCAAGCAAGTCACGTCAGGGGTAACGACCTGGTAGCCTCACGCCGCAGCAAGTCCATCCCGCTTTGCGGCGGGCTCTGGTGAAAACCGGGGGCTATTTAGATTCCGTTCCCTGGCGTGGCTTAGCTATCACCGCTTGCGTTGGCCCAGCGGATCCACTCCCGCATTACAGTGTGGCCGGGAGTCAGCAGGGTGGCAGCAGTGCGAGCCAAACAGCCACGATTTAGACCACCCACTTTGCAGGTTCCAGAAAGTAGCGGCACAGGGGCTCACCGGGTCAGCGGCAGTAACAGTCAGTGCGGAGCTTTGGTGGTAAAATCACCTACTCGGCGGTGTGCCAGTATTTTGACGAAACTCTGAGATTCTCTGTTCGCATATTTTGATCAAAAGATGTTTAAGCTGCCCACGACTTTCAACGTGATCTCAGATAGGGCAGTCCTATGCTATCTTTACCTCTCAATCGAGCCAATCAGGCCTCTCACTGGGTCAACCGACCTCCATTATTCAGAGAGAAAAAATAAAAAACACACCCAACCTGCAAGCTGCCCTTCTTATGACAGCCTGTGAGAGTGGGCGGGTACAGAAACCCAAAATGGAGGCACCCCTTCCTCCCCATATAGGTTAAAATAAATGGGCAGCTTAAACATCTTTTGATCAAAATATGCGAACCGAGAATCTCAGAGTTTTTTCATGTGTGATAGATAGCATAAATGCTTCTTTAGGGATTTCCACGTAATGTATTGCCCTTTTTGCAGTAGTGTGCCGCTGGCGGCGGTCTGTGTGTGTAAATGTATAATTACATGTGTGCCACAGCCCTGCCAGTGGCACCCAGGTTTCCATACGTTTTTTCAGAAATGTTTTTGTGTGCAGAAACATACGTTATACTTTGTGTACATTGATTTTAACCTACATGGGGAGGAAGGGGTGCCTCCATTTTGGGTTTCTGTACCTGCCCACTCTCACAGGCTTTCATAAGAAGGGCAGCTTGCAGGTTGGGTGTGTTTTTTATTTTTTCTCTCTGAATAATGGAGGTCGGTTGACCCAGTGAGAGGCCTGATTGGCTCGATTGAGAGGTAAAGATAGCATAGGACTGCCCTATCTGAGATCACGTTGAAAGTCGTGGGCAGCTTAAACATCTTTTGATCAAAATATGCGAACCGAGAATCTCAGAGTTTTTTCATGTGTGATTGATAGCATAAATGCTTCTTTAGGGATTTCCACGTAATGTATTGCCAGTTTTTTGACGAGACACCAGAGGAGGGTTGAACATAACTATATGTAGAATCTGTGGCAGAAAGTAAAGCGTGACCAGGGACCTAACGTTGGCACCACGGCCCTGCATCAACATCATGCAGTGTCATCATACGTGTTTCAGATGTGGTGGTCCATGCTGTCCCAACAGCTGTAGCACCCAGTGGCACGCCTCCCATTTCAGGCAGTCAAGGCTTCACCACCTCTGCCGAAGACAACCCTCTGTCTATTACATCATCTACCGGTCCAGATACTCCTGCTCCTCGGCACTCATGGTGCCAGCAGTCGTTCACCGAGATGATTGCCAAGAGACAGCAGTATGTGTCTAGCCATCCCTAAGTGCAGAAGCTGACCGTGCTCCTGTTCAAGTTGGTGGTACTGTAGTCCCTCCCTTTTCAAGTGGTGGACTCTGCACCATTCAAAGAACTGGCCAGGAAACTTGGCATTCACTTCAGCCATTGTAACGACACGGGTAGTGGCTCCTCTGGACCACTGCAAGTGGTGGTAGCGGCCACGCCAGGCAGCGGGGTCTAAGTAGGTCCCGGTTTTCGCCAGAGCCCGCCGCAAGGCTGGATGGACTTTTTGCGGTGGGAGTCCTACCAGGTCGCTACACCTGGCCCGACTAGCTTGCGGTAGCAGCCGAGGCGCAGCAAGGTACCGAATCGTAAGACGAAACTCGTAGTCAAAGGTCAGGCCAACAGGTCAGGGCAACAGACGGAGATTCGAGGTCAGGTAACGTAGCAGAAAGGTCGAGTACACGGGCACTGATGAACAGGTGGAAAATGATGAACAGGAATAAATATATTATCAGGGGGAAATTTATGAACAGGGGGAAATTGATGAACAGGAATAAATATATTAACGGGGAAATTATTGAACAGGGGGAAATTGATGAACAGGTAATAGGGGAGGGCCTCCCCTTTTTCCACCATTAACAGGGGAGGGCCTCCCCTTTTTCATACAAAGCCAGTTTTGCAGCATTTGCATTTGCTTCTTTTTTGTTCTGTCCCATTCCAGTTTTGTACTGAATTCAACCAACAATGGCACAGAATGCAAAATAAGCACCTAAAACATTCCCTGTAGTTATGGTCTCCTTCAGTTCAAGATCCATACGCTGCATTTGAACAAACTGGTGTAATGCAGAAACTGGATTCAAACCACCACGTTTATACTTCATGAGTGTTTGATTGTCACTGCTGTCATCCTCAACGGTCTTGGTATGCAGAGGCTTTACGCTCGCCAAAAAAACTCCAATGCCACTCCCCACATCAATACTGCAAGAAGCAGGGGGTGTCTGCCCCACCTCTTCATTGCCAAGTAGCTGCTAACTGTCCTCAAATGGTTCGTCCTCGCTGTATAGTGGCGCTGAGCCCAGACCACATAGTAGATCTCTGGCTGAGGGAGCCGGATGGGACAGAGGCGGGTTGAGGACAGGTGAGGGCCGCTGACCCGCTCCCGGGCCATGCCAACTAAGGATTGTGTCTGACGTTCCCACTGTCTCTTGGCTGGGGTTGTCAGATGTCATCTGGGAGGAAGTGGATGACCTAGTCAACCAATCAAGAACCATTGGGTTGCTGAACAACACATGGCCGCTAGATGACACTGGCAGTTCTGACCTCACCGTGTGACCCCTGCTGCGACGTCCCCTTGCTGTGCTGTGACCTGGGCCTGCTCCAGGAATGTTTGTGCCACTGCCACTCGCAGGTGAAGAGCCTGCCACCTCTCTATCTGACATACTGTTTGTTCTAAAATGTACAGACACTGTTTAATGAAGATATCTGTATATGATAAATACACACCCTGTATTTGACTCCAAATGAACCCACTAACAAGCTTGGGTAACCCTTGGATATAAATTGCGCTCCACAAATGGCCAGGAAAAATTGACTTGTATGTGCCGTTTAAAAACACTGTGTATTTTACTGAATATAAAAGCACAAACAGGCTTAATTAACCTCCGGATATGAATTATGCTACAGCCAAAATTTCTTCTTTGCCGTTGAAAAACAACGCTTCTTTTACTGAGTACAACTGCAGAAAAATACTTAGTTAACCCTTGGATGTAAACTGTGCAAAAGAAATGTGCAACCAAAAATTAAGTGGTATTTGGATTGTAAAAACGCTGTTTCTTTAACTGAATACAACAGGAACAGGCTTAGATAACCCTTGGATATTCAATGTGCTCAAGAACTGAGAAGATAGCATTAAAATGTATATGCAGCTGCAATGGACGCACACTGGACTTCAGTTCCAATACCCCACAAAATCAGAACGTAAGAGAAGCAGTCTCTGAGACAAGCTGTGACACCCCCCCAAAAATTGCTGTATAAAAATGAGTCCTTTAGTATGAGATATCATAAGCAGCAGCGGCGGCAGCAGGAGCAGCTTTCCTACACAGTACCGTGAGAGGAGTGTGAGGAGCGAGCATGGCGCCCGGACTTATATAGTGCGGTGACGTCACAGAATCCCGCCGGTCTCTAATTGGCTTCATCTCTGCACATGTCATGCAGGCTATGCCCTTCTTCCTCCCAGAGTACTTTGCCCCATGTAACGCCATGTGTTCGCAGCCATTTTATCAATGAAAAACACGCTTTATTCCCGTGAATCACCCCAAACTTCGACTTCATTCAGAATCGAAGTTTTCCTGAAATTCTAAACAAATTCCACTTCATTAGGATCGATTCGCCCATCTCTAGACTAGAACTAATATTATTCCTACACTGAGAGACGTCCGGGCCTCTCCTCCTCGGTATAAGGCTCTGTCTACACTGCACAGAGCCTTATACGCTGGAAAAACGACTGTAATCATCTCTCATAGACTCTAATGTAAAAACGTGCTACTGTCTCCACTGAGCTTTTTTCTGCTCGTTTTTTTTAACTGGTAGTCTTTTGCAACGTGTTCTAAAAAACGCCAGAGCAGAAAATTTACTACAGGAGTCTATGGAAAGCGCCGGACGTCTTTTGATGCATTTCCGCTGCGTTTTTTGCCACGATTTTTCAATGAAAACCCTCCCAGGAGACCCAAGTCCCACCTATAGTGGGTGTAACAAAGGTTATACCTGATCAAATCTGCATACAAGTGTCTGATGTGGCCTTGTTTGTACCTTTTGTAATAAAATGATCATGCTTTGGCCGCTAACGATTTTTTGCGCAATTCATATATTTTTCGCTAAAAATACGTTTATGGATTTTGGCGTCAGAATCCATTTTTTTGCGGATTTTGGTGCTAAAATCCTTTTCTTAACATATTTTGGCGCTAATAAAGTTATCTCGCTTCTGACGCAAAAAATACGTATTTTTTTACGGATTTTGGCGCAAGAATCCGTTTTTTATGGATTTTGGCACTAAAATACTTTTCCTTACAGATTTTGGTGCTTATAAAGTTATCTCGCTTCTGACGCCAAAAATACGTTTACGTATTTTGGTGCTAAAATCCTTTTCTTAGCATATTTTGGTGCTAATAAAGTTATACGTTTATGGATTCTGGTGCTAAAATCCTTTTCTTAGCATATTTTGGCGCTAATAAAGTTATCTCAGAACCCGCAAAATCATTAGACAACCCTGGCACACAGACTCCACTAAACAACTGAGGCGAGCTTCCAGAGCTGCTGAACGCCGCTGGAAGAAAACTCACTCCACTGATGACTTTGCCTTATACAAACAATCACTGCATACATTTAAATCTGCACTCACCTCAGCCAAACAGGACTATTTCACCACTCTCATATCCTCCCTGTCCCACAACCCCAGACAATTATTCAAAACCTTCAACTCTCTTCTCCGTCCACCAGCACCTCCTCCCCCATCCCTCCTTTCAGCAGACAACTTTGCCATTCACTTCCTTCAGAAGATCAACCACATCAGAGAAAGCTTCAGCCCGCAGTCCCCACCACCCTCCTCTACCCTTGCAAACTGCTCTTCCCCCTTAACTTGCTTCCCCACGGTCACTCATGACAAGCTCTCCTCTTTACTGTCCAAATCCAACCTCACTACCTGTAGTCTTGATCCACTGCCATCCCACCTCATCCCAGACCTCAGTGCTTCTATCATCCCAGCCCTCACCCATCTCTTCAACCTATCACTAACCTCTGGCATCTTCCCTTCCACCTTTAAACATGCTACTATCACTCCAATGCTTAAAAAAACAACCCTTAACCACTTCTCTCTGTCCAACTATCGCCCCATCTCACTGCTCCCTTTTGCTTCCAAACTCCTCGAGCAGCATGTCTATCTTCAGCTGTCCTCCCACCTCTCCTCCAACTATCTTCTTGACCCACTACAATCTGGTTTCCGACCCCATCATTCTACCGAAACCGTCCTAACCAAAGTCACTAATGACCTAGCAACTGCTAAAGCCTCATGCCACTACTCTGTGCTCCTCCTCTTAGACCTGTCCTCTGCCTTTGACACTGTCGACCACTCCATCCTGCTACAAATCCTCTCCTCCCTCGGCATCACGGACTTGGCTCTTTCCTGGATCTCCTCGTACCTCACTGATCGGACTTTCAGCGTCTCTCATTCTCGCTCCACCTCCTCCCCCCGGCCTCTCTCTGTTGGTGTCCCTCAGGGGTCAGTCCTGGGTCCTTTACTCTTCTCTATTTACACTCTTGGCCTCGGTCAGCTCATAGCATCACACGGCTTTCATTACCACCTGTATGCTGACGATACCCAACTCTACATCTCCGGCCCAGATGTCACTTCTCTACTCTCCCGGATCCCTGACTGTCTGTCCTCCATTTCCTCCTTCTTCTCATCACGTCTCCTAAAACTAAATGTGGAGAAAACAGAACTCATCATCTTTCCACCGTCCAACTCTACCCCTGCCCCTGATCTCTCTATCTCAGTCAACGGCTCTACACTCTCACCTGTTCCGCAAGTTTGCTGCTTTGGGGTAATCCTAGACTCCGCTCTATCTTTCAAACCACACATCCAAACCCTTACCTCTGCCTGTCGCCTCCACCTGAAAAACATCTCTCGCATCCGCTCATTCCTCAACTATGACACTACAAAAATGCTGGTTCATGCCCTTGTCATTTTCCGCCTAGTCTACTGCAACATCCTTCTCTGTGGCCTCCCAGCTAGCACCCTTGCTCCCCTCCAATCCATCCTTAACTCTGCTGCCCGTCTTATCCACCTCTCTCCTCGCTACTCCCCTGCCTCTCCCCTCTGCCAATCCCTTCACTGGCTTCCCATTGCCCAGCGAATTCATTTCAAGCTACTAACCATGACCTACAAGGCTCTCCATGACCTATCCCCTCCATACATCTCTGCCCTAATTTCTAAATATCTCCCCTCACGCAATCTCCGCTCCTCACAGGACCTTCTCCTCTGCTCTCCTCTTATCAGCTTCTCACACAACCATCTCCAAGACTTCTCCCGTGCTTCACCCACACTCTGAAACTCACTGCCCCAACACATCAGACTCTACTCCACTTTCACCAGCTTCAAAAGCAATCTGAAAACCCATTTCTTCAGGCTTGCCTATAACCTACACTAACCTTGCTGTCACTACTTCCTCCACAAACATGTCTGCCCCTCACCTCCTGTCTCTTTCCCCCTCCTTGTAGATTGTAGGCCCTCGTGAGTAGGGTCCTCTCTCCCTCTGTCGTGCCAATTGTCATTTTTCACTTATCATTGTACTTGTTTGACTTATGTTATGTATGTAACCCCCTCGAATATACAGCACCCTGGAATCAATGGCGCTTTCAAATAAATAATAATAATAATCTCGCTTCTGACACCAAAAATACATTTTTTACGGATTTTGGCGCAAGAATACGTTTTTTATGGATCTTGATGCTAAAATCCTCTTCTTAACATATTTTAGCGCTAATAAAGTTATCTCACTTCTGACGATAAAAATAAGTTTTTACGGATTTTGACCCAAGAATCCATTTTTTTTACGGATTTTGGCACTAAAATTCTTTTCTCAAGATATTTTGGCACTTATAAAGTTATCTCACTTCTGACGCTAAAAATATGGTTTTTATGGACGTTTTTTACACTAAAATGCTTTTCTTAACTTTATAAGCGGCAAAATATGTTAAGAAAAGTATTCTAGCGCCAAATCCGCGAAAAAATGGATTCTTGCGCAAAAAATGCAAAAAAACGTATTTTTGGCGTCAGAAGCAAGTTTTTAGTAATTTGTTTTCAGGTCGTTTTTAGTCCACTGCAGGCGAGACAGAGCCTGACGGGCGACTCACCATTCTCATTGCTCCTATAACATTACTGTGGCTGCATTGGTTCCCATGATACATAACTGACCATACTGGGGGCTGATCTGCAGGTTTTCCGCTGCTCAGTTCATCACTTGGAAGCTCCTGAAGCTCTTAGGCTCTGTCTACACTGCACAGAAAAACATCCGTTTTTTTCAGCGCTTTTCGTTTTCTAAAAAACGCTGGAAAAACGCCTGTAATCATCTCCCATAGACTTCTATTGTAAAAGCCTCCTGCTGTCTACACTGAGCTTCTTTTTTCTGCTCGTTTTTTTCACTGGTCGTATTTTGCAACATGCTCTAAAAACCGCCAGAACAGGGCAGAAAATTTACTACAGGAGTCTATGTAAAGCGCCGGACGTCTTTTGGCGGCGTTTTTTGCCGCGATTTTTCAATGAAAACCCTCCCAGAGACCCAAATCCCACCTATAGTGGGTGTTACAAAAGTTATATCTTATCAAATTTACATACAAGTGTCTGATGAGTCCTTTTTTGTACCTTTTGTAATAAAATGATCATGCTTTGGTCGCTAACGATTTTTGCGCAATTCATATTTTATTTTCGCTAAAAATAAGTTTTTTTTACAGATTTTGGCGTCAGAATCTGTTTTTTTTTATGCTAAAACCCTTTTCTAAACATATTTTGGCGCTAATAAAGTTATCTTGCTACTGATGCTGAAAATACGTTTTTTACGGATTTTGCCGCCAGAATACGTTTTTTACGGGTTTTGGCGCCAGAATACATTTTTTACGTTTTTTGGCACTACAATATTTTTTTACAGATTTTGGCGCTAATAACGTTATCTCGCTTCTGACGCCAAAAATCCGTTTTTTTATGGATTTTGGCAGATCGTTTTAGTTTTGCACTAAAATATTTTTTACAGATTTAGCCCAATAGTTATCTCGCTCTGCCAAATCTTTTTTAGGATTTTGCCAACATTTTGTTTTTTGGCACTAAAATTTTTTTTTTACAGATTTTAGCGCCAATAACGTTATCTCGCTTCTGACGCCAAAAAATAAACGTTTTTTTACTGGATTTTTGTGCGCAAAGATCCATTTTTTATGGCTTTTTGGGCAAAAATCCGCATCTTTACAGATTTTGCCGCTAATAAAGTGATCTAGCTTTTGACGCAAATAAATAAATTTTTTACGGATTTCGGTGCCAGAATCCGTTTTTTGACGGATTTGGGGGCTTAGTTCAATATCTTTAAAAATTTTGGCGCTAATAAACTGATCACGCTTCTGACACTAAAATTATTTTTTTAAATGGAATTTGGCGCAATAATGCGTTTTTTGGGAATTTGGCGCTAAAATCCTTTTCTTTACGGAGTTTGATGCCAATACAGTTATCTTGCTGTATGGAAAGATGTGGATTTTTGTGGATTTTGGTGCAAGAATCTGGTGCAAAATTTAATAAAGCAGTAGCACACAGCAGCAGCACACAAAGGACAATGTGCTCACAATGGCTACAGTGATCTAAAGGAAGTGACTACTTAACATGTTAACTCCACCTGTGGGGTGTAGTTTACATCCAATGGCTTAATTTGTGCATACATTAAAAAGCAGAGCAAAGACGCTCCAAAAAACGCTCCAAAAGACAAAAAACGCACCAAAAAACGGACGTTTTTTCAGCTGCTTTTGACAGGCAGTGGACAGAAAACTCAGTTTCATGAACGTTTTTAGTAATTCGTTTTCAGGTCGTTTTTTGTCCACTGCAGTGTAGACATAGCCTTACACAGGACGCTGGATTCCTCCTATTATGGATTTTCTCTTCTATCATTGACTTGTTAGATAATAAAGATGATAGAAATCTAGAGAAGTTTACCTCTCCGGTCACCAGGTGGAGGATCTCCAAGGTGAGGTCTAATATTCTTCTGCTGATCTCATTCCTGTCCGTGTCCCTCCTTGGTGGGTCATTCAGCAGAAGGAACGCTGTGTATGAGAATAGGAGAAAACTGGATGAACTGGAAGGTTCTAGTACTGCAGGTGCCTTTATGAAGAAAGGAGGAGCCCAAATCATACAGGGGCCACATCATGTGTGTCATACAGAACCTCTGGGGGCAGAGGAGAAGCAGCTTCTCAGAGCCGTCACCACATGGATACGAGGTACGGGGCCGTTCCTAAGGGCGGGCACCGAGTGCAGTGACAGGAGGGGGGAGGGGCTGCTGGGGGTCTGAGCTCCGCCCACCTCCAGAAACAGCCCTGGGACATTGCAGGTGTTGATAGAGGTTAAGGACCTGGGAAGTCATGTGACTGTGATGTCACCGCAGGTCCTTAACCTCTATCAACTTCCCAGGAGAGGAGCCAGAGTGTAAGAGAGGAGTGAGGGGAGCATAGAGCGAAGACACTGACACATACACAGTGTATATACACACAGTACACTAGCAGTATACCGGCAGTATACACATACAGTATACACACACAGTACATGAACAGTATACACACACACAGTACACCGGCAGTATATGCGCATAGTATATACATACACACAGTACACCGGCAGTATACACACATAGTATACATACAGTATATACACACACAGAGAGTACCCCGGCGGTAAATACACACAGTACACCCGCAGTATATACACACAGCATATACACACAATACACCGGCAGTATACACACACAGTACACCGGCAGTATAAATACAGTATACACACACAGTACACCGGCAGTATACACACACACAGTACACCGGTAGTATGCACACACAGTATACACACGCACACAGTATATACAGACACAGTACCCCAACAGTATACACACAGTACACCGGCACTATACACACACAGTAAACTGGCAGTATGCACACACCGTACACCGATAGTAAACACACACACACAGTATATACCGGCAGTAAATACACACAATACACTGGCATTAAACACACACAGTACACCGGCAATATACACATACACACAGTACATCGGCACTATACACACACAGTACAGATACACACACACTATTGTTATGGGGGCTTCTTAAAACCCTCCTTAACTTCGTTGTGTGGTTTCCAAATGAATCAATAATCAGTAATTAAGACATTTGCCTGTGAATGAGAAGAGAGGAGGACACGGCTGTCAGTGCAGAACTGGTTTATTACAGGCAACGCCTGAGTTTATATAATTTCTGTTTAGGGCGGATCATCTTCTTAATATATTAGTAAAACAATCCATCATTATGCAGGGATTACACATCCTATTGGTCAAACAACGTAAGCCTCCCCATAATTATCATACCAAAGCCCGCCCTGATGAGTGTATTGGTCGCTGTCAGTTACTCTGCTCCTTTATTCTAAATTGATTGGTGAATACTAGAATCCAAACACCTTATTCAGTTTCATAGTTTGTAAGGCTAAAAAAAGACAAGACGTCCATCTAGTTCAGCCATCATTGCAGTCAGATACAAGTGCGGTCACATATTGCCCAAGGCTACATTTCTGGGCAAAAGTCTAGAGACAAGTCTGTGGTTCCGCATTTTCTGGGGAAGAAGTCAGTTTCTACAAAATAGAGAAGTACAGAAAACACAGTATTCACACCGTATACACACACAGTATACATATAGTATACACACAGTATACATATAGTATACACACAGTACAAATACATACACAGAGTATACACATTGCATACACACAGTATACATATAGTATACACAGTACAGATACACACACAGAGTATACACATTGTATACACACAGTATACATATAGTATACACACAGTAAACATACAGTATGCACACATAATAAATACAGTATACACACATAGTACACACAGTATATACACAAGGTGTACACATACACAGGATATACACACATAGTACAGACACACAGTTAAAACACATGGTACACACACAGTATGTACACATGGTATACACACATAGTACACACACAGTATATACTTTGGTATACACACATTACACACACAGCATATACACATGGTATACACACATAGTACACACATAGTATATACAAATGGCATACACACAGTATGCACACATAGTAAACACACAGTATATACACTTGGTATACACATACAGTACATACACAGTATATACACACATAGTACACACACAGTTTAAACACACGGTACACAAACACAGTATATACACATAGTACACACACACATAGAGTATATACACATGTTATACACACATAGTCAGGGCCGCCATACAGGGGGTACAACCAGTACTCCCGTATGGGGCCCGGTGGAATAAGGGGGCCCGCTACAAGAGGGCCCCCTTATTCCCCATGACAGAGCGGGGCCCGGCGGCGCAGCCGCCGAACCAGGCTCAGGCTGGCCCACAGTGCGGGCCCCGAGCTCCTGGGGGCCCCGGAGGCAGTGCCGTCGCTCCCCGGGGCCCGGCCGCGCATCCGGTCCCTGAACGCCCGGGCCCTGCGTCCCGAGCGCCCAGAAACCGGCCCGGGAGTTGGGGACTAATGTCCTCCACTCCCGGGGCTGCGCTAGTCAGCGGAGCACAGCGCCACTAGTGCTGTGCTCCGCTGATCTCCCTGGCAGGCTGAAGGTGTTAGCCCTTCAGCCTGCTGGGCGCCGGCCCCTACTGCTGACGTAGGTGGCGCGGTGACGTCACTTCACCACGCCGCCTATGCAGGACCGCAGTAGCCGGCGGGAAGCGCCTGGGAACGGCAGGACCGAGGCTCAGGTACGTGGTTTATTTTTTGTTTTTTTTATATATACACATATAAGAAAGGGGGCCCTGACGCCCTGGCTACATTTTAAAGGGGGCCCTGACGTCCTGGCTACATTTTAAAGGGGGCCCTGATGCCCTGGCTACAGCTTAAAGGGGGCCCTGCCTACAGCTCAAAGGGGGCCCTGCCTACAGCTCAAAGGGGGCCCTGCCTACAGCTCAAAGGGGGGCCCTGCCTACAACTAAAGGGGGGCCCTGACACCCTGCCTACATCTAAAGGGGGCCCTGACACCCTGCCTACATCTAAAGGGGTCCCTGACACCCTGCCTACATCTAAAGGGGGCCCTGACACCCTGCCTACAACTAAAGGGGGCCCTGACACCCTGCCTACATCTAAAGGGGGCCCTGACTCTCTGTCTACCCCTAAAGGGGGCCCTGACCCTGCCTAACCATAAAGGGGGCCCTGACTCTGCCTAACCCTAAAGGGGGCCCTGACTCTTCCTAACCCTAAAGGGGGCCCTGACTCTACCTAACCCTAAAGGGGGCCCTGACTCTACCTAACCCTAAAGGGGGCCCTGACTCTACAGTCATGGCCAAAAGTTTTGAGAATGACACAAATCTTATATTTTCACCTGATCTGTTGCCCTCTGGTTTTTATGTGTGTTTGTCAGATGTTTTTATCACAAACAGAAATACAAGTGCAATCATATTATGATTAACAAAAGCTTTTATTGACAGTTAGAATGAGTTAATGCAGCAAGTCAATATTTGCAGTGTTGACCCTTCTTCTTCAGGACCTCTGCAATTCTCCCTGGCATGCTCTCAATCAACTTCTGGACCAAATCCTGACTGATAGCAGTCCATTCTTGCACAATCAATGCTTGCATTTTGTCACAATTTGTTGGTTTTTGTTTGTCCACCCGTCTCTTGATGATTGACCACAAGTTCTCAATGGGATTAAGATCTGGGGAGTTTCCAGGCCATGGACCCAAAATCTCTATGTTTTGTTCCCTGAGCCATTTAGTTATCACCTTTGCTTTATGGCAAGGTGCTCCATCATGCTGGAAAAGGCATTGTTGATCACCAAACTGCTCTTGGACGGTTGGGAGAAGTTGCTCTTGGAGGACATTCTGGTACCATTCTTTATTCATGGATGTGTTTTTAGGCAAGACTGTTAGAGAGCCGATTCCCTTGGCTGAGAAGCAACCCCACACATGAATGGTTTCTGGATGCTTTACAGTTGGCATGAGACAAGACTGGTGGTATCGCTCACCTTGTCTTCTCCGAACAAGCTGTTTTCCAGATGTTCCAAACATTCGGAAAGGGGATTCATCAGAGAAAATGACTTTACCCCAGTCCTCAGCAGTCCACTCCCTGTACCTTTGGCAGAATATCAGTCTGTCCCTGATGTTTTTTCTGGAGAGAAGTGGCTTCTTTACTGCACTCCTTGACACCAGGCCTTGCTCCATGAGTCTCCGCCTCACAATTCGTGCAGATGCACTCACACCTGCCTGCTGCCATTCCTGAGCAAGCTCTGCACTGCTGGTAGCCTGATTCTGAAGCTGAAACACTTTTAAGAGACGGTCCTGGCGCTTGCTGGTCTTTGTTGGGCGCCCTGGAGCCTTTTTGGCAACAATGGAACGTCTCTCCTTGAATTCCCTGATGATGCGATAGATTGTTGACTGAGGTGCAATCTTTCTAGCTGCGATACTCTTCCCTGTTAGGCCAGTTTTGTGCAGTGCAATGATGACTGCACATGTTTCTTTAGAGATAACCATGGTTAACAGAAGAGAAACAATGATGCCAAGCACCAGCCTCCTTTTAAAGTGTCCAGTGGTGTGATTCTTACTTAATCATGACAGATTGATCTCCAGCCCTGTCCTCATCAACACCCACACCTGTGTTAATGGAGCAATCACTGAAACGATGTTAGCTGCTCCTTTTAAGGCAGGCCTGCAATGAAGTTGAAATGTGTTTTGGGGGAAAAAGTTCATTTTCTAGGCAACTATTGACTTTGCAATTAATTGCTGTTAAGCTGATCACTCTTTATAACATTCTGGAGTATATGCAAATTTCCATTATAAAACCTGATGCAGTAGACTTTGTAAAAATTAACATTTGTATCATTCTCAAAACTTTTGGCCATGACTCTACCTAACCCTAAAGGGGGCTCTGACTCTACCTAACCCTAAAGGGGGCCCTGACTCTACCTAACCCTAAAGGGGGCGCTGACTCTACCTAAACATAAAGGGGGCCCTGACTCTACCTAAACATAAAGGGGGCCCTGACTCTACCTAAACATAAAGGAGGCCCTAACTACCTACAAACTAAAGGGGAATCTACCTGCACACTAGCTAAAGGAGGCCCCGACTTCCTGCACACTAGCTAAAGGAAGCTCCTAACTATCTGGATACTACCTAAAGGGGCCTGCTTATCTACCTGGGGCTATTTACCTACCCACCCGTGGCTAGGTACCCACCAACCGACCTGGGGCCGGCCTAGCAACTTATCCAGCTGGGGTCTACCTATCTAAATAGGGCCTGTCTAATTACCGGGGGCCTTGCCCATTTGCCAACCTACCTAGGGTCTTGTCTACCAACCTGGTAATATAATTGTGAGGGGAGCAGCCCATAGTTGTAGCATTATCTCCAGGGGGTCAGTCCTCTTCCCCATCCTCCAACCCCTTAGGATATTCTGCCTCTAAGTTATGGCTTAGTTATGGCCGCTCTCCCACCCCTGGGCAGTTTGTACAGAGGTGGGAATAGGTAAAGAGATGCTGGAAAATGGAGGATTCTAAGATATTTGTGTAATTTCTGCAGGGATGAGTTGTGGCCGGGACAAGTCCTCATGGCGGTGTGGAACGGATGCAGAAGAGAAGGGAAAAAGAACGACTCAAGAGAAGAGAATGACTCATGAGATAAGACGTCTCCGGTGAGTCCCTGATTTCAGGGGTTATTTTACTTCTTTACTGGATCAGTGCTGTATTCACTGTAATGTGATGTGACCCGAGCTGGTGTCAGATCACTATGTGGTCTCTATATGGCGGTGTTGTAGGTTATATCGGGGCGGGTATAGTGGTAGCGTACATGTGTACTTGGTTGTAAAAGTGAGGGAACACCTGACCCTGTGATACGAGTTACACTTTCTTTCTTGCTGGTGTTTATTTTAGAAGGTGGTGAGGTGCGTGACCAAGGGAAGCATGGAGGGGGATATTGTATGTGGGTGGAGGGGGATATTGTATGTGGTGGAGGGAGTATTGTATGTGGTGAGGGGGATATTGTATGTGGGTGGAGGGGATATTGTATGTGGGTGGAGGGGGATATTGTATGTGGGTGGAGGGGATAGTGTATGCGGGTGGAGGGGGATATTGTATGTGGGTGGAGGGGGATATTGTATGTGGGTGGAGGGGATATTGTATGTGGGTGGAGGGGGATATTGTATGTGGGTGGAGGGGGATATTGTATGTGGGTGAGGGGATATTGTATGTGGGTGCAGGGGGATATTGTATGTGGGTGGAGGGGATATTTATGTGGGTGGAGGGGGATATTGTATGTGGTTGAGGGGGATATTGTATGTGGGTGGAGGGGATATTGTATGTGGGTGGAGGGGATATTGTATGTGGGTGGAGGGGATATTGTATGTGGTGGAGGGGGATATTGTATGTGGGTGGAGGGGGATATTGTATGTGGGTGGAGGGGATATTGTATGTGGGTGGAGGGGGATATTGTATGTGGGTGGAGGGAGTATTGTATGTGGGTGGAGGGGATATTGTATGTGGGTGGAGGGGGATATTGTATGTGGGTGGAGGGGGATATTGTATGTGGGTGGGGGGGATATTGTATGTGGGTGGGGGATATTGTTTGTGGGTGGAGGGGGATATTGTATGTGGGTGGAGGGGGATATTGTATGTGAGCTGGTGGGGGATATGGATGGAGCTACTTAGCCCTGTGTCTATGATATGCTAGACTGACAGATGTGAGACAGACAGATATGTGACTCACTTGCTATTGTACTATACAATATAGTTCAGTTTTGCATACTGTATTATGTGGTAAAATGGGCGCATTTATATCCTAGAGGCCATTTTTTTTTTTTTGCTAGGGGCGGGGCAATCGGGTTGCTGGGGGCGGGGTTTACAGGGGGGGGGGGCCCTGAAATTTCTGTTGGCGGCCCTGCACATAGTATACACACAGTATATACACATATAGTACACACAGTATATACACAGTATGCACACATAGTAAACACACATAGTACACACAGTATGCACACATAATAAACACACATAGTACACACAGTATACACATATAGTACACACAGTACATGCACAAGATATACACACATAGTACATACACACACAGTTTAAACACACGGTATACACACATAGTACACACACGGCACACACACAGTATACACACATAACACACACAGTATATACACACAGTATATACACATAGTACATACAGTATGGACACATAGTAAACACACATAGTACACACAGTATACACATATAGTACACACAGTAGATGCACAGGATATACACACAGTACATACACACACAGTTTAAACACATGGTATACACACATAGTACACACACAGTATATACTGTGGCGGACCGGCTACATGTAGTTGCCTGTTTCTGCCACTAGGTGGAGATATACCCGAGTGGTATATGCGACATGCCACCAAGGATATGTGGCCTTGGTGGAATAGGAGCCGGTCAGATGTATTGTCAGGCACACTAAGTGGTTGGCAAAGGTATATGGTTAGTTTGGCTTTTCAGCCGTTCTTGGGGTCGGCTCTTAATGGGAGTAGACAATGTGTCGGGTGGGTGTCTACTCCCCATGTTCCCACGTACCCATATTCCCATGTTCCAGCACATGTTTTGGCATGGCCTTGGAGGCCTACAAAAGCCTGCTGCTCCAGGTAATCAGGGGGGCGTGTTCTGCTACCTGCAGTGGTGTGTAGTAAAGGATCTGGAGAGAGGCTCTGGCCCCCCCAGAGGCTTGGAAGAAGCCACGACCCAGTGGGAGACTGGGAGAAGTTGACAGAGTTTATTGTGGGTTTGAACATTAGGTCCAGCTCACACGTTAGAGAGGGACACTCTGTCTGTATATTGTGTAGTTAGTGGCCAGACGGCCGAGGATTTTGTTTTGATTTATATATGTGAATACTGTGCCGCAATAAAACTGTCTCAAGGCCAGATTCAACTGAAGCCTGTGTTGGAGTGCCATCATCCGTCTTACGAAAAGCGGCGATCCCAGAGCGAAGAAACCCCCAGGCTGAACCAAGATGGTGGCCAAAATGTGAGTGGAAGCTTGCAATACACATACTACACAAACAGTATATACACAAGGTATATACACATAGTACATACAAACAAATGCACACACGGAGAGTATACACACACAGATGCTCACACACAGTATACACACTGTGGGAGTTTAGCTGCAGAAATGGTAGGAACAAACAGGTTTTGGATGCAAGAAGAATGGGGTGTAGAAAATGTAAAGCTCTGACCATCGGCCTCTATGTCAGGTTGACCTTTGTGATTTGCTAAAGATGCAGTTTCGAATGAACACTGATAATAATGACTCAGGCGATTAAGTATTGGTTCTACCTGCAATAAAATGCAATAAAGTATTGATTGTTCCCTGTGATGCTGGGGAAGGATATCGCTTACGTGACAAAATAAGAAGAAGACTTTGTACAGAAATAACACATGATAAATACTTGTGTCTGGATCATACGAGACAGAGGAACGCCCCAACTAAGGGGTATACATATGTGGTAATTCTATGAATAACGTGTGCTTCTTGGTTCAGATACTGGCTGTGCCTGTGTCATTGAACGCATCGACGGTCCGGACTGATTCACCTATCTAATCTGGCTACCATCCAATATACCTGAGAAGGTCCCTTTGAAGAGCACCTTAACAATACAAAGGACTAGCAATCAGGAACAAGAAAATCCTGTCCAGCCGGAGATATCCCAGCATCCTGTTAAAGTACATACACAGAATAAACATGTGGCTTAACTTCAGCCAAGTAGACGTATGTCCACATACCAAGGTATGGTGTAGGGTAGCCGGACAGCGTCCTGGAGCTCCTTGCCACTTGTAGCACACTCTGGAGGAGAATGGCAAACAGAATCCTCAGGGTTACACTCCTCAAAGGCTTTTAAAGGCCTCAAGAGGTCCAGCAAAAGCCGACCAGACGTGGGATCAGGCCTCCACTCTGCGTAACAGCCGTCCTCGATGATTATGCTCCTAGGCTTGACTCTGACATGAGCCCTGCTCGATTGGCTGGAGAATGCGGCAGTACTGTGACTGTCAGGTGACATCCTAAATCTTACAAAACTTAACGTGCCTCAAAAATACCGAAACGCAAGCATAGGTGCACAGAAAAGGCAATAGCATACATCTAACCAAATATCATGGCACTAAAGCTAAGTAAAACCTAGGATATAGGAATATTGAAAGCATACTGCTAAGGAAAATGAAAAACCTGGACCTTAGTTTACAGTATTTGATCAAAGATTGTATAACTCCTCCCAAAAGTCAAGGGATCCCGGAGCAGTGAGTCCCTACACTAAACTGTTACCTCACTAGCGTCAATCCAGACGCAACTTCAGGGAATGGTAGGAACTAGCAATTGGTTATCCTGCACTGGTTTAAAAGAGGCAGCTGAGTGCAGCAAGCCAATGAGATTGCCATTTCTCAAATAGACTACAAAACGTAATAAGGCTGTGCACATCTAAAATATACTTCGAAAAACGCAAGCATAGGTGCACACTGAAAAGGCAATAGCATACATCTAACACAAATATCAGTGGCACACTAAAGACTAAGTAAAACCTCAAGGTATATAGGAATATTGGAAATGCATTACTGCTAAGGAAAATATGAAAAACCTGGAACTCTTAGTTTACAGTATTTGATCAAAGATTGTATTAAGCTCACCTCCCAAACATCAAGGGGATCCCGGAGCAGGTGAGTCCCTACACTAAACATGTTACCACACTAGGCGTCAATCCAGACTGTAACTTCAGGGAATGGTAGGAACTAGCAATTGGATTATCCTGCACTGGTTTAAAGAGGCAGCTGAGTGCAGCAAGCCAATGAGATTGCCATTTCTCAAATAGACTACAAAACGTAATAAGGCTGTGCACATCTAAAATATACTTCGAAAAACGCAAGCATAGGTGCACACTGAAAAAGGCAATAGCATACATCTAACACAAATATCAGTGGCACACTAAAGACTAAGTAAAACTCAGTTATATAGAATATTGGAAATGGCAATTACTGCTAAGGAAAATATGAAAAACCTGGACTCTTAGATTACAGTATTTGATCAAAGATTGTATTAAGCTCACCTCCCAAAACGTCAAGGGGATCCCGGAGCAGGTGAGTCCCTACACTAAACATGTTACCTCACTAGGCGTCAATCCAGACTGCAACTTCAGGGAATGGTAGGAACTAGCAATTGGATTATCCTGCACTGGTTTAAAAGAGGCAGCTGAGTGCAGCAAGCCAATGAGATTGCCATTTCTCAAATAGACTACAAAACTTAATAATGCTGTGCACATCTAAAATATACTTCGAAAAACGCAAGCATAGGTGCCACTGATATTTGTGTTAGATGTATGCTATTGCCTTTTCAGTGTGCACCTATGCTTGCGTTTTTCGAAGTATATTTTAGATGTGCACAGCCTTATTACGTTTTGTAGTCTATTTGAGAAATGGCAATCTCATTGGCTTGCTGCACTCAGCTGCCTCTTTTAAACCAGTGCAGGATAATCCAATTGCTAGTTCCTACCATTCCCTGAAGTTGCAGTCTGGATTGACGCCTAGTGAGGTAACATGTTTAGTGTAGGGACTCACCTGCTCCGGGATCCCCTTGACGTTTTGGGAGGTGAGCTTAATACAATCTTTGATCAAATACTGTAAACTAAGAGTCCCAGGTTTTTCATATTTTCCTTAGCAGTAATGCATTTCCAATATTCCTATATACCTTGAGGTTTTACTTAGTCTTTAGTGTGCCACTGATATTTGTGTTAGATGTATCCCTGAAATCTTGACACATCATATAGCAACCTTCTTGGCACATATCTACCATCCACTATTTTTCCTGCCAGTTGCCTACGACACACATAGTATACCGACACAATATATACACACATAGTATATACACACATGCACAATCACTGTCATATCTCAGAGAATGGCTAAGGTGACATGCTGGAATTTCTAGTTTCACAAGTCCCAGCATGCATATATGCATATCCTTCAAGTTAAGCCCCTGTAGCTGCCATAAAGTGTGATTATATATATATATATATATATATATATATATATATATACAGTTTTGTGGTTTAAAGTGACAAACCATAGGATGGATGGATAGAAAGATAGATATATGTGTATAAAAATCCTCCCCGTGTGTTACATACATGCACTAATCTGATGAGTCTGTGGGTGCAGAATGTACAATGTGAGGCTTCGGCCCGGGCCGGCCGTCTTCCGGTCACAGCCGGGCTCTCCCACTCTCTTTAGGCAGCGTTGCATGCTACACACTGCAGCCGCTCACACATGCGCCACCAGACTCTCTTCCTACAGATTTGACTGGAATAAAGGAAACCATGTTCCGAGGTGTTAATTTTTGACTTACTTGTTGTGAATTTAACACAAGGTATGTTCACCGGGCGTCTTTCAGAGTGTACTGTACGCACTGTAAGACGCCAGGTGTTTTGGAAGTATGTACCGGCCAGAGCGTACTTCTAAAACAATAGGGGGCGGCCCCATGCACTTACATTATCCCCGGCGCTTAAGCGCCGAGAAGTGACGTAATTTCTTCCACCTGGCGTGCAGTACGCGTCGGGGAAGGCGGAGGGTAATCATAGCTGTCTATGAGAACTGTGATCACCGTAGTTACAGTCCATACTTCGGGGTGTACTGCAGCGCAACTATGCCCCAAAGTACAGACTAAAAAGACGCCGTGTGAACATATCCTTAAACGATAGAACTGATCCGATCCACAATCTGGGCGCTGCCTGTATTGTTAAAGAGAACACAAGCAAAAAAAAAAAATGTAATAATACATCAGAAAAAAAGATGAAAATGTTACTAAAATAACCTGAAAGTGTGCTTAATCATTAAGGGGGGGGGGGGGGGCAGCCCGATAGGAAGTGGTTGTTCGTGATGGGGAGGGAGAAATTTTCCTCTCCCCACTCTGAGTGCATTTTAGTCTAGGAACGGCCATGACAGGGTGTTCCCAACACATGCACAGGATATTCCATAATGTCTGATAGATGAGGGCCCCACCTCTGGGGGCCACACTCGGCTGTGTCTGTAACTCCTATAGAAGTGAATGGAGAGACCCCTGTACATATGTGGCCTCCATTCTGTTCATTCCCCTCCTGGATACAGTGGCCCCATCTCCATGAGGGTCGGGTCTGTTCTCCAGAGGGGAGGCCCTCATCTATCAGACGTTTATGGGAGACGCTGTGGATACATCAGAAATGTCCATGTTGGGAAAACCCCTTTATGTTATAACTGATGAAGGACTTGATGCATCAGGTGAGAAGAGCAATATGAAGCCATTTCCCCCGACAGTGAGGATCTGACACAAGGGTGATACCGGGGGAGGGAGATTCATCACAGTGATTGGAATAATTCACCATTTCAAGCTTTATCAACAATCGGACGCTGCACAGTAAATGTGTCCGCCTCACTGAATGCCTCTTAGGGTATTTCACCAATAGGGGATTTAATTGCTTGAACATTGTTCTGCAATATATAGATATTACAGACAGGTATGCAAATACGGCTCTCCTATTGTAGCCTATGTCAGGGTGTAATTGGAGTACGAACATGGCAACAACAGTGGATTGAATATCACCACACCATGACCACATATCACCACCACACAGTGACTGAATAATAATCCCACACAATGACCACATATCACCACCACATAGTGATTGAATAATACCTCAACACCATGACCACATATCACCACCACAGTGACTGAATAATAACCCCACACAATGACCACATATCAGCACCACATAGTGACTGAATAATACTGCAACTTCATAACCACATGTCATCACCACACAGTGACTGAATAATATCGCCAGATCATGACAACATGTCACCACCACACAGTGACTGAATAATACCGCCAGATCATGACAACATATTACCACCACACAGTGACTGAATTATACCGCAAGATCATGACAACATATCACCACCACAGTTACTGAATAATACCACCACATCATGACAACATATCACCACCACACAGTGACTGAATGATACCACCACATCATGACCACATATAACCACATAGTGACTGAATAATACCACCACACCATGACCACACATCATCAACACATAGGGCAACATGTATGTATTTCGGTGCCCAGACACCATTTTTTTGTGTGCATTAGTAGCGTAGAATGCACATGAATCTTAGAACCTGTTCTACTGCAGGTCATAGATTTAGCACTTTCTAGCTACAAAGCGACATTTCTGGCTCAGGTAAACCACTTTTAAATTCGTATGCCTGTTCCTGTAGTAATGCGCTTGGATTGCCGTATTAAAGTCATAAATTTGTAGAATACTCCAGCTGTAGTGTGACATGCCTCCTGAATGCTCCCAATTTTAGGCGCATTACAAAATGCTGTGGGCCCTTTATAATGTGCCTAATTTTGGAGTGTGCCTTCTCATAAATCGAGCACACAGGGCTGCACTAGTTTTTGTGCTGAAAGGACGCCTCAATACTGGCACAGCCCCGTACACACACGTCAACCATTGTAACTAAACAATACCGCCACGCCATGACCACATATCACCATCACCTAGTGACTGATTAATACCACAACATCTTGACCACATATCACCACTACATAGTGACTGAATAATACTGCAACACCATGGCCACATATCACCACCACATAGTGACTAAATAATGCTGCCACACCATGACCACATTTCACCACCACATAGGAAGTGAATAATACCGCCACACCATGACCACATATCACCTCCTCATAGTGACTGAATAATACTGCCAGACCATGACCACATTTCACCACCACTAAGGAAGTGACTAATACTGCCATACCATGACAACATCTCCCCACCATATAGTGAGTGAATAGTACCACCACACCATGACCACATATTATCACCACACAGTGACTGAATAATACTGCCACATATTGACCAGCTAAGTATGTAACGAGGTTCCCTAGTAGTTAGATATGTAGTCTCCTTGCATGAAGGTTGGCATATAGACCCCCTGTTGGTAGGTATAGAGGTCCTCCTTTAGGTCGGTATATAGCCTCCTGTAGGTGGGTATATAGACCCTAGGTGGTAGGTAGTAATATAGCAATCCTGTTTGAAGGTAGGTATATAGATCCCAGTTGGTAGGTAGGTATAGAGGTCCCCCAGTACTTCAGTATAGATGTCCTTAGTAGGTAGGTAGATATATAACTGTAGGTAGATATATAGACCTGTCACTGAAAAAGACGTTAAGACATAAATTTTAATATAATTTATACAAAATGTACTTGATATACAAATCCAATAATAAATCAAGAACAAAAACAATACAATAAGAAGGTATATCTGATAATGGAAGTCTCCAATCCTGAATAGTTTATCAAGAGAGAACATAAATATATAGAACATAAAGAATATAAAGTTTGCACCAAAAAAATTTAGTCTGTGCATCAACAAGTACAGGATCCACTGCCCCCCGCACTGGGGTCTATATACCGACTGTATCCCCAAGCAGTGGCTCGGTACTAATGCCCCCTCATTCCCATGAGCAGATTTATCCAGACATAGAGTCCATAGCAGAGCCGGGGTGACGGACAGGCGAAGGAAGGTGACCACCAAGGGCACCACTTTATCTCAGGCAGGGAGGGGGCACAAGGAGGTATGCAGTGGGCTGCATTTTCCATTGGGGGGCGCTATGTGCTGTATTTGCCTAGGACACCAGAATACCTTGTCCCAGTCCTGCTCCATAGTCATCACTAATCAATGGACTGATGATCTCCTGAAGCAGTGAGAGCAGACTTACCGACCAGGGATCCTGCAGGTAAAGGTGCAGGATGGAGAGGTCACACCTGTCCTCATACAGACGCTCGTCATGTGCTCCGTCCACCGCCGCTCCCACCATGTGTCTCCTGGTGTCTGACACCATCGAGGAAGCGCCTGGGATCTCTATGAAGATGGGACCCTCCACCCATTCACGTGACCTCAGTGGGGGCTGGGACTTGCTGATGCCTCCTCTATATCCTACAGACACCAGAGGGCAGTGTACACAATCCACAGCCATTATGGGATGGCAGCCGCCTTGTCTGATGTGTGAGCTCACAGATATGGAGGCTGCTCTAAATGGCCACATATCAGAACAGCGGCAACATAGACCGGAGAGCAGCACAAATGATCAGCGGCAGAAGGCGGCCGAGGTGAGGAAAGAACAGACAGAGCCGTATCCAGAGTAGAGGCATCGTCTCATATCAACACATTGCTACAGATATAGAGGTTACACATCACTCCACAGTAACAATGAGGGTATAGAGGTTACACATCACTCCACAGTAACAATGAGGGTATAGAGGTTACACATCACTCCACAGTAACATGAGGTTATAGAGGTTACACATCACTCCACAGTAACATGAGGTTATAGAGGTTACACATCACTCCACAGTAACATGAGGTTATAGAGGTTACAAATCACTCCACAGTAACACATAGTTGCCAACTTTTGAAAATGAAAAAGCAGGAGATTTTAGTGGGTGGCGCGCGTAGCGCGGCGTGGGAAAAATTTGCATGGACACGCCCATCTTGTCGGTATGCCACGCCCTTCAAAAAGCCACACCCACTCCACCTAACTGCATAACGGCTTTGGAAGAAAGCCAGGTAGATGCCCTTATAGCCAGGTAGTAACCCCCCATAAGCAGGTAGTGCCCCTTACAGGCAGTTAGATGCCCCCTTGTAGCCAAGTACATACCCCCTCTGTAGCCAGGTAGATGCCCCCCTTTGTTAGCCAGGTAGGTGCCCCCCTTTGTTGCCAGGTAGGTGCCCCCATTGTTGCCAGGTAGTGCCCCCATTGTTTCCAGGTAGTGCCCCCATTGTTAGCCAGGTAGTGCCCCCATTGTTTGCCAGGTAGTGCCCCCATTGTTGCCAGGTAGTGCCTCCTCTGTTGCCAGGTAGTGCCTCCTCTGTTGCCAGGTAGATGTCCCCTCTGTTGCCAGGTAGCGCCCCCTCTGTTGCCAGGTAGTGCCCCCATTGTTGCCAGGTAGTGCCCCCTCGGTTGCCAGGTAGATGTCCCCTCTGTTGCCAGGTAGTGCCCCCATTGTTGCCAGGTAGTGCCCCCATTGTTGCCAGGTAGTGCCCCCTCTATTGCCAGGCAGTGCCCCCTCTGTTGCCAGGTAGTGCCCCCATTGTTGCCAGGTAGATGTCTCCTCTGTTGCCAGGTAGATGTCCCCTCCGTTGCCAGGCAGAGCCCCCATTGTTGCCAGGCAGAGCCCCCCCATATAGCTAATAAAAATAAAATAATAAAATCCACCTACCTCACCAGGCTCCTGCAGCGCTGCCAGCTCCTGCCCGATCTCTTCAGCGGCGCAGGGGTAAGTGAGAGCAGCCGTGCGTCACTCCCCTGTAGCCGCGCCTCACTTCCCCTGCAGCCGTGCGTCACTCCCCTGCAGCCTCGCGTCACTTCCCCTGCGCCGCTGACCTGTATGTGCGGCGCACACACCGGCGCCGGACATACAGGTGGAGGAGGGAGGAGAGGAACGATCCCTCCTGCCTCCTCCCTGCACAGCGAGACTCCGGGCGGGTGAGCGGACGCTGCGGCCGCTTCACCCGCCTGTGGGAACGGCCCGGCGGCGCCAGAGTAGCGCACTAGCGCTACTCTGTCGCCGCGTCCATTTAAAGAGCCCCGCCGCCTGCTGGCGGCGGGAGGAATGCCAACTCCCCCGGGAGGGCGGGAGGGGACCCCAAATAGCGGGACCCCCCCGCCAAAAACGGGAGAGTTGGCATGTATGCAGTAACATGAGGTCATAGGGGTTACACATCACTCCACAGTAACATGAGCTTATAGAGGTTACACATCACTCCACAGTAACATGAGGTATAGAGGTTACACATCACTCCACAGTAACATGAGCTTATAGAGGTTACACATCACTACACAGAAACCAGGAGCTTATAGAGGTTACACATCACTCCACAGTAACATGAGGTTATAGAGGTTACACATCACTCTACAGTAACATGAGGTTATAGAGGTTACACATCACTCCACAGAAACCAGGAGCTTATAGAGGTTACACATCACTCCACAGTAACAATGAGGTTATAGAGGTTACACATCACTCTACAGTAACATGAGGTTATAGAGGTTACACATCACTCCACAGCAACAATGAGGTTATAGAGGTTACACATCGCTCCACAGAAACAATGAGGTTATAGAGGTTACACATCGCTCCACAGAAACAATGAGGTTATAGAGGTTGCACATCACTCCACAGAAACCATGAGGTTATAGAGGTTACACATCACTCCACAGTAACATGATGTTATAGAGGTTACACATCACTACACAGCAACAATGAGGTTATAAAGGTTACACATCACTCCACAGTAACATGAGGTTATAGAGGTTACACATCACTACACAGTAACATGAGGTTACAGAGGTTACATATCACTACACAGCAACAATGAGGTTATAGAGGTTACACATCGCTCCACAGTAATATGAGGTTATAGAGGTTACACATCAGTCCACAGTAACATGAGGTTATAGAGGTTACACATCGCTTCACAGTAACACTGAGGTTACAGAGGTTATATATCGCTCCACAGTAACAATGAGGTTATAGAGGTTACACATCGCTCCACAGTAACAATGAGGTTATATAGGTTACACATTGCTCCACAGTAACATTGAGGTTATAGAGGTTACACATCGCTCCACAGTAACATTGAGGTTATAAAGGTTACACATCACTCAACAGTAACATTGAGGTTATAAAGGTTACACATCGCTTCACAGTAACTATGAGGTTATAGAGGTTACACATCACTCCACAGTAGCAATGAGGTTATAGAGGTTACACATCACTCCACAGTAACATTGAGGTTATAGAGGTTACACATCACTCCACAGTAACATGAGGTTATAGAGGTTACACATCGCTCCACAGTAACAATGAGGGTATAGAGGTTACATATCACTCCACAGTAACATGAGGTTATAGAGGTTACACATCACTCCACAGTAACATGAGGTCATAGAGGTTACACATCACTCCACAGCAGCCAGGAGCTTATAGAGGTTACACATCACTCCACAGTAACATGAGGTTATAGAGGTTACACATCACACCACAGTTACAATGAGGTTATAGAGGTTACATATCACTACACAGTAGCAATGAGGTTATAGAGGTTACACATCGCTCCACAGTAACAATGAGGTTATAGAGGTTACACATCACTCCACAGTAACATGAGGTTATAGAGGTTACACATCACTCCACAGTAACAATGAGGTTATAGAGGTTATACATCGCTCCACAGAAACAATGAGGTTATAGAGGTTGCACATCCCTCCACAGTAACAATGAGGTTATAGAGGTTGTACATCACTCCACAGTAACAATGAGGTTATAGAGGTTACACATCGCTTCACAGTAACACTGAGGTTACAGAGGTTATACATCACTCAACAGTAACAATGAGGTTATAGAGGTTACACATCACTCCACAGTAACAATGAGGTTATAGAGGTTACACATCACTCCACAGTAACATTGAGGTTATAGAGGTTACACATCGCTCCACAGTAGCATGAGGTTATAGAGGTTGCACATCACTCTACAGTAACAATGAGGTTATATAGGTTACACATCACTACACAGTAACAAAGAGGTTATAGAGGTTACACATCACTCAACAGTAACAATGAGGTTATAGAGGTTACACATCACTCCACAGTAACAATAAGGTTATAGAGGTTACACATCACTCCACAGTAACATTGAGGTTATAGAGGTTACACATCACTCCACAGTAACATGAGGTTATAGAGGTTACACATCACTCCACAGTAACAATGAGGTTATATAGGTTATACATCACTCCACAGTAACAATGAGGTTATAGAGGTTACACATCACTCCACAGTAACATGAGGTGATAGAGGTTACACATCGCTCCACAGTAACAATGAGGTTATAGAGGTTACACATCTCTCCATAGTAACAATGAGGTTATAGAGGTTACACATCGCTCCATAGTAACAATGAGGGTATAGAGGTTACACATCACTCCACAGTAACATGAGGTTATAGAGGTTACACATCACTACACAGCAACAATGAGGTTATAGAGGTTACACATCGCTCCACAGTAATATGAGGTTATAGAGGTTACACATCAGTCCACAGTAACATGATGTTATAGAGGTTACACATCGCTTCACAGTAACACTGAGGTTACAGAGGTTACACATCGCTCCACAGTAACAATGAGGTTATAGAGGTTACACATCGCTCCACAGTAACATGAGGTTATAGAGGTTACACATCACTCCACAGTAACAATGAGGTTATATAGGTTATACATCACTCCACAGTAACAATGAGGTGATAGAGGTTATACATCACTCCACAGTAACATGAGGTTATAGAGGTTATACATCACTCCACAGTAACAATGAGGTTATAGAGGTTATACATCACTCCACAGTAACATGAGGTGATAGAGGTTACACATCGCTCCACAGTAACAATGAGGTTATAGAGGTTACACATCGCTCCACAGTAACAATGAGGTTATAGAGGTTACACATCACTCCACAGTAACATGAGGTTATAGAGGTTACACATCGCTCCACAGTAACAATGAGGTTATAGAGGTTACACATCACTCCACAGTAACATTGAGGTTATAGAGGTTACACATCACTCCACAGTAACATTGAGGTTATAGAGGTTACACATCACTCCACAGTAACAATGAGGTTATAGAGGTTACACATCACTCCACAGAGACATGAGGTTATAGAGGTTATACATCACTCCACAGTAACAATGAGGTGATAGAGGTTATACATCACTCCACAGTAACAATGAGGTGATAGAGGTTATACATCACTCCACAGTAACATGAGGTGATAGAGGTTATACATCACTCCACAGTAACAATGAGTTATAGAGGTTATACAATCACTCCACAGTAACATAGGTGTATATAGGGTTACACATCGCTCCACAGTAACAATGAGGTTATAGAGGTTACACATCGCTCCATAGTAACAATGAGGGTATAGAGGTTACACATCACTACACAGCAACAATGAGGTTATAGAGGTTACACATCGCTCCACAGTAACAATGAGGTTATAGAGGTTACACAATACACCACAGCAACATGAGGTTATAGAGGTTACACAACACTCCACAGTAACATTGAGGTTATAGAGGTTACACATCACTCCACAGTAACATTGAGGTTATAGAGGTTACACATCACTCCACAGTAACATGAGGTTATAGAGGTTACACATCACTCCACAGTAACAATGAGGTTATATAGGTTATACATCACTCCACAGTAACAATGAGGTGATAGAGGTTATACATCACTCCGCAGTAACATGAGGTTATAGAGGTTATACATCACTCCACAGTAACAATGAGGTTATAGAGGTTACACATCACTCCACAGTAACATGAGGTTATAGAGGTTACACATCGCTCCACAGTAACAATGAGGTTATAGAGGTTACACATCTCTCCATAGTAACAATGAGGTTATAGAGGTTACACATCGCTCCATAGTAACAATGAGGGTATAGAGGTTACACATCACTACACAGCAACAATGAGGTTATAGAGGTTACACATCGCTCCACAGTAACATGAAGTTATAGAGGTTACATATCGCCCCACAGTAGCAATGAGGTTATAAAGGTTACACATCACTCCACAGTAACATGAGGTTATAGAGGTTACACATCGCTCCACAGTAACATGAGGTTATAGAGGTTACACATCACTCCACAGTAACAATGAGGTTATAGAGGTTACACATCGCTCCACAGTAACAATGAGGTTATAGAGGTTACACATCGCTCCACAGTAACAATGAGGTTATAGAGGTTACACATGGCTCCACAGTAACAATGAGGTTATAGAGGTTACACATCACTCCACAGTAACATGAGGTTATAGAGGTTACACATCGCTCCACAGTAACAATGAGGTTATAGAGGTTACACAATACACCACAGCAACATGAGGTTATAGAGGTTACACAACACTCCACAGTAACATTGAGGTTATAGAGGTTACACATCACTCCACAGTAACATTGAGGTTATAGAGGTTACACATCACTCCACAGTAACATGAGGTTATAGAGGTTACACATCACTCCACAGTAACATGAGGTTATAGAGGTTACACATCACTCCACAGTAACATGAGGTTATAGAGGTTACACATCACTCCACAGTAACAGGAGGCCATAGAGGTTACACATCACTCCACAGTAACATGAGGTTATAGAGGTTACACATCACTCCACAGTAACATGAGGTTATAGAGGTCACACATCGCTCCACAGTAACATGAGGTTATAGAGGTTACACATCACTCCACAGTAACATTAGGTTATAGAGGTTAAACATCACTCCACAGCAACAATGAGGTTATAGAGGTTACACATCACTCCAAAGTAAAAATGAGGTTATATAGGTTACACATCACTCCACAGCAACAATGAGGTTATAGAGGTTACACATCACTCCACAGTAACAATGAGGTGATAGAGGTTACACATCGCTCCACAGTAACAATGAGGTTATAGAGATTACACATCTCTCCATAGTATCAATGAGGTTATAGAGTTTACACATCGCTCCACAGTAACAATGAGGTTATAGAGGTTACACATCGCTCCACAGTAACAATGAGGGTATAGAGGTTACATATCACTCCACAGTAACATGAGGTTATAGAGGTTACACATCGCTCCACAGTAACATGAGGTTATAGAGGTTACACATCACTACACAGTAACATGGGGTTATAGAGGTTACACATCGCTCCACAGTAACATGAAGTTATAGAGGTTACATATCGCCCCACAGTAGCAATGAGGTTATAAAGTTTACACATCACTCCACAGTAACATGAGGTTATAGAGGTTACACATCACTACACCGCAACAATGAGGTTATAGAGGTTACACATCGCTCCACAGTAATATGAGGTTATAGAGGTTACACATCAGTCCACAGTAACATGAGGTTATAGAGGTTACAAATCGCTTCACAGTAACACTGAGGTTATAGAGGTTACACATCGCTCCACAGTAACAATGAGGTTATAGAGGTTACACATCGCTCCACAGTAACAATGAGGCTATAGAGTTTACACATCGCTCCACAGTAACAATGAGGTTATAGAGGTTACACATCGCTCCACAGTAACAATGAGGTTATAGAGGTTACACATCGCTTCACAGTAATTATGAGGTTATAAAGGTTACACATCGCTTCACAGTAACTATGAGGTTATAGAGGTTACACATCACTCCACAGTAACAATGAGGATATAGAGGTTACACATCGCTTCACAGTAATTGAGGTTATAGAGGTTACACATCACTCCACAGTAACATGAGGTTATAGAGGTTACACATCGCTCCACAGTAACATGAGGTTATAGAGGTTACACATCACTCCACAGTAACAATGAGGTTATAGAGGTTACACATCACTCCACAGTAACAATGAGGTTATAGAGGTTACACATCACTCCACAGTAACATGAGGTTATAGAGGTTACACATCGCTCCATACTAACAATGAGGTTATAGAGGTTACACATCGCTCCATACTAACAATGAGGTTATAGAGGTTACACATCACTCCACAGTAACTTTGAGGTTATAGAGGTTACACATCACTGCACAGTAACATTGAGGTTATAGAGTTTACACATCACTCCACAGTAACATGAGGTTATAGAGGTTACAGATCTCTCCACAGTAACAATGAGGTTACAGAGGTTACACATCACTCCACAGTAACAATGAGGATATAGAGGTTACACATCACTCCACAGTAACAATGAGGTTATAGAGGTTACACATCACTCCACAGTAACATGAGGTTATAGAGGTTACACATCACTCCACAGTAACATGAGGTTATAGAGGTTACACATCGCTCCACAGTAACATGAGGTTATAGAGGTTACACATCACTCCACAGTAACATGAGGTTATAGAGGTTACACATCGCTCCATACTAACAATGAGGTTATAGAGGTTACACATCGCTCCATACTAACAATGAGGTTATAGAGGTTACACATCACTCTACAGTAACATTGAGGTTATAGAGGCTACACATCGCTCCATACTAACAATGAGGTTATAGAGGTTACACATCACTCCACAGTAACAATGAGGTTATAGAGGTTACACATCACTCCACAGTAACATGAGGTTATAGAGGTTACACATCGCTCCACAGTAACAATGAGGTTATAGAGGTTACACATCCCTGCACAGTAACAATGAGGTTATAGAGGTTACACATCGCTCCACAGTAACATGAGGTTATAGAGGTTACACATCGCTCCACAGTAACAATGAGGTTATAGAGGTTACACATCACTCCACAGTAACAATGAGGTTATAGAGGTTACACATCACTCCACAGTAACATGAGGTTATAGAGGTTACACATCACTCCACAGTAACAATGAGGTTATAGAGGTTACACATCACTCCACAGTAACATGAGGTTATAGAGGTTACACATCGCTCCACAGTAACAATGAGGTTATAGAGGTTACACATCGCGCTACAGTAACAATGACGTTATAGAGGTTACACATCACTCCACAGTAACATGAGGTTATAGAGGTTACACATCACTCCACAGTAACATGAGGTTATAGAGGTTACACATCGCTCCACAGTAACAATGAGGTTATAGAGGTTACACATCACTCCACAGTAACAATGAGGTTATAGAGGTTACACATCGCTCCACAGTAACAATGAGGTTATAGAGGTTACACATCGCTCCACAGTAACAATGAGGTTATAGAGGTTACACATCACTCCACAGTAACAAAAATGGGGAAATTCCGTTGTTCCTTTAGTTGTTCGGCTACAGGGGCGACACTACCAGGGTAGCAGACATAACCTGGGCCCCCTCAGGACGCAGGCCCTGTAGCAGCGGCTACATCTGCTACTCCGGTAGTTCCATTCCAGCTCACAGCCGGGTCCCTGTGATAAGATGCTGCCTGTCCTCACTGTCACAGACAAGGAGTCCGGAGTCCAGGCAGGAGGGGGAGTACTACAGGCACAGAGTATAATAGAGCTGCCCCCCCCCGCTCTCTTCCTGTGCTGCTGCAGACTGTACACTACCGGGGGGGCAGACTCTGTGCCCCTGCCTGCACTCACCTCTTCACCCCTGAGACTCCGCGGCTGCAGACTGTGGCGTCCAGAGATGAGCTGCAGGATTTATATGCCCCCAGAGATTATTCTACAGCCCAGAGGGGCTATACCGGCCCCTAACCATCCCGCACCCTGCCCCCCACCCGCATGGGTTAGCCACTGGTGATGCTCTAATAGCTTCCTGCATAGGAAGCTACAAGAGCAACGAGCCCCAGAGAGCAGTACTGGGAAAGGGGTGGGGCTTAGTGGGAGGCTCCACCTCCTCTCTCCAGCAGAGCAGCATGAAGAACATGGATGCCGGCAGCAGGACAGGTGAGTGCACCACGGGGGTGTGTGTGGGGGTGGCTGAGTGTGTGGGAGAGGGGTGTGTGTGTATTTCAGTGTGTGGGAGAGGGGTGTGTGTGTATTTCAGTGTGTGGGAGAGAGGTGTGTGTGTATTTCAGTGTGTGGGAGAGGGATGTGTGTGTATTTCAGTGTGAAGGAGAGGGGTGTGTGTGTATTTCAGTGTGTGGGAGAGGTGTGTGTATTTCAGTGTGTGGGGGAGGGGTGTGTGTGTATTACGTGTGTGTGGAGAGGTGTGTGTGTATTTCAGTGTGTGGGAGAGGGTGGTTGTGTTGTATTTCAAGTGTGTAGGAGAGGGGTGTTGTGTGGTATTTTCTGGTGGACTGTTTAGAGAGGGATGTGTGTTGTATTTCAGTGTGTGGGGGAGAGGGGGTGTGTGTGTATTTCAGTGGGTGGGAGAGGGGTGTGTGTGTTTTTCAGTGTGTGGGAGAGGGAGGTAGTGTGTGTGTTTTCAGTTGGTGCGGGAGGAGGGTGGTGTGTGTTGTATTTCTGTGTTGGAGTGGGAGGTTTTGTGGGATGGGGGTGTGTGTTTTACGTGTGTGGGAGTGGTTTTGTGTTTGTTTTTCAGTGTGTGTGGGAGATGGGTTGTGTGTGTTTTACAGTGTGTGGGAGAGTTGATGTGTGTAGTTTCAGTGTGTGGGAGAGGGATGTTGTGTGATTTCAGTGTGTTTGAGAGGGAATGTGTGTGTATTTCAGATGAATGGTGGGGAGAGGGTGTGTGTGTATTTCAGTCGTGTGGGGAGGACGTGTGTGTGTATTTCAGGGTGTGGAGCGGGGTGTGTGGGTATTCAGTGTGTGGGAGAGGGGTGTGTGTGTTATTTCAGTGTGCGGGAGAGGGGATGTGTGTGTATTTCAGTGTGTGGGAGGAGTAGGTAGTTGTGTTTGTATTTCAGTGTGTGGGGGGAGTGGGTTATGGGTGATATTTCAGTGTGAGGGAGAGGGGTGTGTGTGTTGTGTATCTCTCAGTGTGTAGGGAGGGGCTGTGTGTATTTCTATGAGTCGGGTGAAGGGGTGTGTGTATTTCAGTGTGGGGCAGAGGGATGTGTGTTATTTCAGTGTGCGGCGGGAGCGGGGTGTGTGTGTCTTTCTGTGTGGGAGAGGGGTGTGTGTGTATTTCAGTGTGTGGGAGAGGGATGTGTGTGTATTTCAGTGTGTGGGAGAGGGGTGTGTGTGTATTTCAGTGTGTGGGAGAGGGGTGTGTGTGTATTTCAGTGTGTTAGAGAGGGGTGTGTGTGTATTTCAGTGTGTGTGAGAGGGATGTGTGTGTGACTTTTCGTGTGGGAGAGAGGTGGGGTTATTTTTGTGTGTGTATTTCAGTGTGCGGGAGAGGGGTGTGTGTGTATATCAGTGTGCGGGAGAGGGGTGGGTTGGATGTTGTGTGTGTATTTCAGGTGTGTGGGAGTGGGGTGTGTGTGTATTTCAGGTGTTGTGGGGAGAGGGATGGGGTGTTTGTGTGTATTTCAGTGTGTGGGAGAGGGGTGTGTGTGTATTTCAGTGTGTGGGAGAGGGGTGTGTGTATTTCAGTGTGCGGGAGAGGGGTGTGTGTGTATTTCAGTGTGTGGGAGAGGGGTGTGTGTATTTCAGTGTGTGGGAGAGGGATGTGTGTGTATTTCAGTGTGTGGGAGAGGGGTGTGTGTGTATTTCAGTGTGTGGGAGAGGGGTGTGTGTGTATTTCAGTGTGTGGGAGAGGGGTGTGTGTATTTCAGTGTGAGGGAGAGGGATGTGTGTGTATTTCAGTGTGCGGGGTGTGTGTGTATTTCAGTGTGCGGGGTGTGTGTATTTCAGTGTGTGGGAGAGGGGTGTGTGTGTATTTCAGTGTGCGGGAGAGGGGTGTGTGTGTATTTCAGTGTGTGGGAGAGGGGTGTGTGTATTTCAGTGTGTGGGTGAGGGGTGTGTGTGTATTTCTGTGTGTGGGAGAGGGGTGTGTGTGTATTTCAGTGTGCGGGGTGTGTGTGTATTTCAGTGTGTGGGAGAGGGGTGTGTGTGTGGGAGAGGGGTGTGTGTGTATTTCAGTGTGTGGGGGTGGGGTGTGTGTGTATTTCAGTGTGGGGGGGAGAAGGGGTGTGTTATTCTCAGATGTGTGGGAGAGGGGAGGTGTGTGTATTTCTGTGTGTGGGAGAGGGGTGTGTGTGTATTTCAGTGTGTGGGAGAGGGGTGTGTGTGTATTTCAGTGTGTGGGAGAGGGGTGTGTATTTCAGTGTGTGGGAGAGGGGTGTGTGTGTATTTCAGTGTGTGGGAGAGGGGTGTGTGTGTGTGTATTTCAGTGTGTGGGAGAGGGATGTGTGTATTTCAGTGTGTGGGAGAGGGATGTGTGTGTATTTCAGTGTGTGGGAGAGAGGAGAGGTCTTGTGTATTTAGTTGGTGTGGGGAGGGAGGATGTGTGTATTTCAGTGTGTGTTAGAGGGATGTGTGTATTTCAGTGTGCGGGAGAGGGGTGTGTGTGTATTTCAGTGTGTGGGAGAGGGGTGTGTGTGTATTTCAGTGTGTGGGAGAGGGGTGTGTGTGTATTTCAGTGTGCGGGAGAGGGGTGTGTGTATTTCAGTGTGTGGGAGAGGGGTGTGTGTGTATTTCAGTGTGTGGGAGAGGGGTGTGTGTGTATTTCAGTGTGTGGGAGAGGGGTGTGTGTGTATTTCAGTGTGTGGGAGAGGGGTGTGTGTGTATTTCAGTGTGTGGGAGAGGGGTGTGTGTGTATTTCAGTGTGTGGGAGAGGGGTGTGTGTATTTCAGTGTGTGGGAGAGGGGTGTGTGTGTTTCAGTGTGCGGGAGAGGGATGTGTGTGTATTTCAGTGTGTGGGAGAGGGGTGTGTGTATTTCAGTGTGTGGGAGAGGGGTGTGTGTGTATTTCAGTGTGTGGGAGAGGGGTGTGTGTGTATTTCAGTGTGTGGGAGAGGGGTGTGTGTGTATTTCAGTGTGTGGGAGAGGGGTGTGTGTGTATTTCAGTGTGCGGGAGAGGGGTGTGTGTATTTCAGTGTGCGGGAGAGGGGTGTGTGTGTATTTCAGTGTGCGGGAGAGGGGTGTGTGTGTATTTCAGTGTGTGGGAGAGGGGTGTGTGTGTATTTCAGTGTGCGGGGTGTGTGTGTATTTCAGTGTGTGGGAGAGGGGTGTGTGTGTGTATTTCAGTGTGTGGGAGAGGGGTGTGTGTGTATATCAGTGTGTGGGGTGAGGGTTGTGTGTGTATCTTCATGTTGTGCGGGGTGTGTGTGATTTCAGTGTGTGGGGAGAGGGTGTAGTGTGTATTTCGTGTGTGGGAGAGAGGGGTGGTGTGTGTATTTCAGTGTGTCGGAGAGAGGGGTGTGTGTGGTGTTTCAGTGTTGTGGAGAGGAGAGTTGAGTATTTCAGTGTGAGGGAGAGGGGGTGTGTGTGTATTTCAGTGTGTGGGGAGGGGGGTGTGTGTGTGTCTTTCTGTGCGTGAGAGAGGGGTGTGTGTATTTCAGTGTGTGGGAGGGGTGTGTGTGTTTTTCAGTGTGTGGGAGAGGGGTGTGTGTGTATTTCAGTGTGTGGGAGAGGGGTGTGTGTGTATTTCAGTGTGTGGGAGAGGGGTGTGTGTGTATTTCAGTGTGCGGGGTGTGTGTGTATTTCAGTGTGTGGGAGAGGGGTGTGTGTATTTCAGTGTGTGGGAGAGGGGTGTGTGTATTTCAGTGTGTGGGAGAGGAGTTTGTGTGTATTTCAGTGTGTGGGAGAGGGGTGTGTGTGTATTTCAGTGTGTGGGTGACGGGTGTGTGTTGTCTGTATTTCAGTGTTGTGGAGAGAGTGGTTGTGTGTATATTATTCAGTGTGTGCGGGAGGGAGAGGGGTGTGTGTGTATTTCGGTAGTGGATGGGAGAGGTGGTGTGTGTGTACTTTTCAGTGTACGGGGAGAGGGGTGGTGTGTGTATATCAGTGTGCGGGAGGGGTGTGTGTGTATTTTCATGTGTTGTAGGTGTGGGGTGTGTGTGTGGGAGAGGGGGGGTGGGTTTTTCCGTGTGTGGAGGAGGGGGGTGTGTGTATTTCAGTGTGCGGGAGAGGGTTGGGTGTGTATTTCAGTGTGTGGGAGAGGGGTGTTGTGTGTGTGTGTGTTTTTCAGTGTGTGGAGACGGGGTTGATTGTTGTGTGTATAACCGTGTGCGGGTGGTGGGTGGGAGGAGGGGTGTGTGTGCTGTTATTTCTTGCTGTGCGGGAGTGGTGTGTGTGTTTTTCTGTGTGTGGGAGGGGGGTGTGTGTGTATTTCTGTGTGTGGGTGTGGGGGGTGTGTGTTTTTGTGTTGTGTGAGGGAGTGGGGTGTGTGTGTAATTAGTGTGTGGGAGAGGGGTGTGTGTGTATTTCAGTGTGTGGGAGAGGGGGTGTGTGTTTATTTCAGTGAGCGGGAGAGTGGTGTGTGTGTATTTCAGTGTGTGGGAGAGGGGTGTGTGTGTATTTCAGTGTGTGGGAGAGGGGTGTGTGTGTATTTCGTGTGTGAGGAGAGGGGTGTGTGTGTTTTTTTCAGTGTGTGGGAGAGGGGTGTGTTGTGTGTGTATCTTTCAGATGTTGATGGAGATTGGGGTTGTGTGTGTATTTCAGTGTGCGGGAGAGGGGTGTGTGTGTATTTCAGTGTGCGGGGAAGTGGGGAGGGGAGAGAGGTTGTTGTGTGTATTTCAGTTTGTTGGGAGAGGGGGTGTACGTGTGGTATTTCAGTGTTTTTGTGGGTGAGTGGGTTGTGTGTATTTCAGTGTGTGGGAGAGGGGTGTGTGTATTTCAGTGTGTGGGGTGTGTGTGTATTTCAGTGTGTGGGAGAGGGGTGTGTGTGTTTGTGAGTGTGGGGGAGAGGGGGGTGTGTGTATGTGGGTGTGTGGGAGAGGGGGTGTTTGTGGTGTGTATTTCTGTGTGTGGGAGAGGGATGTGTGTGTTTTGATGTGTGTGGGTGAGGGGTGTGTGTGTATTTTAGTGTGCGGGAGAGAGGTGTGTGTGTATTTCAGTGTGTGGGAGAGGGATGTGTGTGTATTTCAGTGTGTGGGAGAGGGGTGTGTGTGTATTCAGTGTGGGGGAGAGGGGTGTGTGTTTTTAAGTGTGTGGGATAGGGGTGGTGTTGTTGTATTTTCTGGTATGTGGGAGGGAGGGTGCTGTGTGTGTGTATTTCAGTGTGTGGGAGAGGGGTGTGTGTGTATTTCAGTGTGTGGGAGAGGGGGGTGTGTGTATTTCAGTGTGTGGGAGAGGGGTGTGTGTGTATTTCAGTGTGTGGGAGAGGGGTGTGTGTGTATTTCAGTGTGTGGGAGAGGGGTGTGTGTGTATTTCAGTGTGCGGGAGAGGGGTGTGTGTGTATTTCAGTGTGTGGGAGAGGGGTGTGTGTGTATTTCAGTGTGTGGGAGAGGGGTGTGTGTGTATTTCAGTGTGTGGGAGAGGGGTGTGTGTATTTCAGTGTGTGGGAGAGGGGTGTGTGTATTTCAGTGTGTGGGAGAGGGGTGTGTGTGTATTTCAGTGTGTGGGAGAGGGGTGTGTGTGTATATCAGTGGTGTGGAATGAGGAGTGTGTGTTTTTCTGTGTGCGGGAGAGGGGTGTGTGTGTATTTAAGTGTGTGGGGGGGGGGTGTGTGTGTATTTCAGTGTGCGGGGAGGGAGGGTGTGTATTTCAGTGTGTGGGAGAGGGGGTTTTGTGTGCTGTATTTCAGTGTGTGGGGAGAGGAGGTGGTGTGTATTTCCGTGTGTGGGAGAGGGGGGGTGGGTTGTGTGTATTTCAGGTGTGTGGGCGAGGGGTGTGTGTGTTTTTCAGTGTTGGTGAGAGTGGTGTGTGTGTGTATTTCTGTGTGTGGGAGAGGGGTGTGTGTATTTCAGTGTGTGGGAGAGGGGTGTGTGTATTTCAGTGTGTGGGAGAGGGGTGTGTGTGTGTATTTCAGTGTGTGGGAGAGAGGTGTGTGTATTTCAGTGTGGGAGAGGGGTGTGTGTGTATTTCAGTGTGTGGAAGAGGGGTGTGTGTATTTCAGTGTGCGGGAGAGGGGTGTGTGTGTATTTCAGTGTGAGGGAGAGGGGTGTGTGTGTTTTTCTGTGTGTGTGCGTGGGGTGTGTGTTTGTGTGTGTGGGTGAGGGGTGTGTGTGTATTTCAGTGTGTGGGAGAGGGGTGTGTGTGTATTTCAGTGTGTGGGGAGGGGGTTAAAATGTGTTGAGTTTAGTGGTGGGAGAGGGGTGTGTGTATTTCAGTGTGGGAGCGGGGTGTGTGTGTATTTCAGTGTGTGTGTGAGGGGTGTGTGTATTTCAGTGTGGGTGCGAGGGGGGTGTGTGTGTATTTCTGTGTGTGGGAGAGGGGTGTGTGTGTATTTCAGTGTGCGGGAGAGGGGTGTGTGTGTATTTCAGTGTGTGGGAGAGGGGTGTGTGTGTATTTCAGTGTGTGGGAGAGGGGTGTGTGTGTATTTCAGTGTGTGGGAGAGGGGTGTGTGTGTATTTCAGTGTGTGGGAGAGGGATGTGTGTATTTCAGTGTGTGGGAGAGGGGTGTGTGTATTTCAGTGTGGGAGAGGGGGTTGTGTGTGTTTTTCAGTGTGTGGGAGAGGGGGGTGTGTGTATTTCAGTGTGTGGGAGAGAGGTGTGTGTGTATTTCAGTGTTTGGGAGAGGGGGTGGTGAGTATTTTCAGTGTGTGGAGAGGGGTGTGTGTGTATTCAGTGTGTGGAGAGGGTATGTGTGTATTTCAGTGTGCGGGAGAGGTGTGTGTGGGTATTTCAGTGTGTGGCAGAGGGGTGTGTGTGTATTTCAGTGTGTGGGGGAGGGGTGTGTGTGTATATCAGTGTGTGGGAGTGGTGTGTGTGTATTTAAGTGTGTGGGAGAGGGGTGTGTGTGTATTTCTGTGTGTGGGAGAGGGGTGTGTGTGTATTTCAGTGTGTGGGAGTGGGGTGTGTGTATTTCAGTGTGTGGGAGAGGGGTGTGTGTGTATTTCAGTGTGAGGGAGAGGGGTGTGTGTGTATTTCAGTGTGTGGGAGAGGGGGATTGTTGTGTATGTCTTGTGAGAGAGAGGGTGTTGTGTGTGGTATTTTTCTGGTGCGGGGTGTGGTGTATTTCAGTGTGTTGGAAAGGGGTGTGTGTATGTAAGTGTGTGGGAGAGGGGTGTGTGTGTTTTTAATCGTGCGGGGTGGGAGAGGGGTGTGTGTGTATTTCAGTGTGTGGGAGAGGGGTGTGTGTGTATTTCAGTGTGCGGGGTGTGTGTGTATTTCAGTGTGTGGGAGAGGGGTGTGTGTGTATTTCAGTGTGTGGGAGAGGGGTGTGTGTATTTCAGTGTGTGGGAGAGGGGTGTGTGTGTATTTCAGTGTGTGGGAGAGGGGTGTGTGTGTGTATTTCAGTGTGGGCGGAGAGGGGGGATGTGTGGGTATATAGTATTATGTGGGAGTGGGGTTGGTGTGTTATTTCAGTGGTGGGAGAGGGTTGTTTGTGTATTTCAAGTGTGGCGGGAGGGGAGAGGGGTGGGATGTGTGTGTATTTTCAGTGTGTGGGAGATGGAAGTGTGTGTATTTCAGTTGTAGTGGGAGAGGGTGTTCTTTGTTGTGTGTAATTCAGTGTGATGGAGAGGGGTGTGTGTGTATTTCAGTGTGCGGGAGAGGGGTGTGTGTATTTCAGGGTGGGGGAGAGGGGTTGTTGTGTGTGTATTTCAGTGTTTGGGAAAGGTAGGGAATTTGTGTGTGTATTTCAGTGTGGGAGAGGGTGTGTGTGTATTTCAGTGTGTGGGAGAGGGGTGTGTGTGTATTTCAGTGTGGGGGAGAGAGGGGTGTGTGTATTTCAGTGTGCGGGAGAGGGGGGGGTGTGTGTGTATTTCAGTGTGTGTGAGTGGGGTGTGTGTGTTTTTCTGTGTGTGGGTGTGGGGTGTGTGTGTTTTTCAGTGTGTGGGAGTGGTGTGTGTGTATTTCAGTGTGTGGGAGAGGGGTGTGTGTGTATTTCAGTGTGTGGGAGAGGGGTGTGTGTGTATTTCAGTGTGCGGGAGAGGGAGGTGTGTGTATTTCAGTGTGTGGGTGAGGGTTGTTGTGTTGGTGTATTTCAGTGTGTTGGAGAGGGGTGTGTATTTCAGTGTGCGGGAGAGGGGTGTGTGTATGTCAGTGTGTGGGAGAGGGGTGTGTGTATGTCAGTGTGTGGGAGAGGGGTGTGTGTGTATTTCAGTGTGATGGAGAGGGGTGTGTGTGTATTTCAGTGTGTGGGAGAGGGATGTGTGTGTATTTCAGTGTGTGGGAGAGGGATGTGTGTGTATTTCAGTGTGAGGGAGAGGGGTGTGTGTGTATTTCAGTGTGTGGGAGAGGGATGTGTGTGTATTTCAGTGTGGGGGAGAGGGGTGGGTGTGTGTGTGTATTTCAGTGTTGTTGTTGGGAGAGGGGTGTGTGTGTATCAGTGTGTGGGTGGAGGGGTGTGTGTGTATTTCAGTGTGTGGGAGAGGGGTGTGTGTGTATTTCAGTGTGTGGGAGAGGGTTGTGTGTGTATTTCAGTGTGTGGGAGAGGTGTGTGTGTATTTCAGTGTGTGGGAGAGGGGTGTGTGTATTTCAGTGTGTGGGAGAGGGGTGTGTGTGTATTTCAGTGTGTGGGAGAGGGGTGTGTGTATTTCAGTGTGTGGGAGAGGGGTGTGTGTGTATTTCAGTGTGCGGGCTGTGTGTGTATTTCAGTGTGCGGGGTGTGTGTGTATTTCAGTGTGCGGGAGAGAGGTGTGTGTGTATTTCAGTGTGTGGGAGAGGGGTGTGTGTATTTCAGTGTGTGGGAGAGGGGTGTGTGTGTGTGGGAGAGGGGTGTGTGTGTATTTCAGTGTGTGGGAGAGGGGTGTGTGTGTATTTCAGTGTGTGGGAGAGGGGTGTGTGTGTATATCAGTGTGTGAGAGGGGTGTGTGTGTATTTCAGTGTGTGGGAGAGGGGTGTGTGTGTATTTCAGTGTGTGGGAGAGGGGTGTGTGTATTTCAGTGTGTGGGAGAGGGGTGTGTGTGTATTTCAGTGTGTGGGAGAGGGGTGTGTGTATTTCAGTGTGTGGGAGAGGGGTGTGTGTGTATTTCAGTGTGTGGGAGAGGGGTGTGTGTGTGTATTTCAGTGTGTGGGAGAGGGGTGTGTGTATTTCAGTGTGTGGGAGAGGGGTGTGTGTGTTTTTCAGTGTTTGTGGGAGAGGGGGTTTGGGTGTGTGTGTATTTCAGTGTGTGGGAGAAGGGGTGTGTGTGTAATACAGTGTGTGTGAGAGGGGTGTGTGTGTGTATTTCAGTATGAGGGAGAGGCGGGTGTGTGTGTATTTCAGTGTGTGGGAGAGGGGTGTGTATTTCAGTGTGTGGGAGAGGGGTGTGTGTGTATTTCAGTGTGTGGGAGAGGGATGTGTGTGTATTTCAGTGTGTGGGAGAGGGGTGTGTGTGTATTTCAGTGTGTGTGAGAGGGGTGTGTGTGTATTTCAGTGTGTGGGAGAGGGGTGTGTGTGTATTTCAGTGTGTGGGAGAGGGGTGTGTGTGTGGGAGAGGGGTGTGTGTGTATTTCAGTGTGCGGGAGAGGGGTGTGTGTGTGTATTTCAGTGTGTGGGAGAGGGGTGTGTGTATTTCAGTGTGCGGGAGAGGGGTGTGTGTGTATTTCAGTGTGTGGGAGAGGGGTGTGTGTGTATTTCAGTGTGTGGGTGAGGGGTGTGTGTGTATTTCAGTGTGTGGGAGAGGGGTGTGTATTTCAGTGTGTGGGAGAGAGGGGTGTGTGTGTATTTCAGTGTGCGGGAGAGAGGTGTGTGTGTATTTCAGTGTGTGGGAGAGGGGGAGGTTTTTTTTTTGTGTGTGTATTTCAGCTGTGCGGCGGTGGGGTGGGGGTGAGTGATTGTCAGTGTTGTGGGAGAGCGGCGTTGAGTGTGTCTTTCAGTGTGTGCGAGAGGGGTGTGTGTTTTTCAGTGTGTGGGAGAGGGGTGTGTGTGTATTTCAGTGTGTGGGAGCGGGGTGTGTGTGTATTTCAGTGTGGGGGATAGGTGTGTGTGTATTTCAGTGTGTGGGAGAGGGGTGTGTGTGTATTTCAGTGTGCGGGAGAGGGGTGTGTGTATTTCAGTGTGCGGGAGAGGGGTGTGTGTGTATTTCAGTGTGTGGGAGAGGGGTGTGTGTATTTCAGTGTGTGGGAGAGGGGTGTGTGTGTATTTCAGTGTGTGGGAGAGGGGTGTGTGTATTTCAGTGTGTGGGAGTGGGGTGTGTGTGTATTTCAGTGTGTGGGAGGGGTGTGTGTGTATTTCAGTGTGCGGAGAGAGGGAGAGAGGGGGTGTTTTGTATTACAGTGTGAGGGAGAGGGGTGGAGGTGTGTATTTCAGTGTGTGGGAGAGGGGTGTGTGTGTATTACAGTGTGCGGGAGAGGGGTGTGTGTGTATTTCAGTGTGTGGGAGAGGGTTGTGAGTGTATTTCAGTGTGTGGGAGAGGTGTGTGTGTATTTCAGTGTGATGGAGAGGGGTGTGTGTGTATTTCAGTGTGTGGGAGAGGGGTGTGTGTGTATTACAGTGTGCGGGAGAGGGGTGTGTGTGTATTTCAGTGTGTGGGAGTGGGTAAGTTGTCGGGAGAGTGTATTTCTGTGTGTGGGTGAGGTGTGTGTCGGGCGGTTGTAGTGTGTATTTCAGTGTTGATGGAGAGGGGATGTGTGTGTATTTCAGTGTGTGGGAGAGGGGTGTGTGTGTATTACAGTGTGCGGGAGAGGGGTGTGTGTGTATTTCAGTGTGTGGGAGAGGGTTGTGAGTGTATTTCAGTGTGTGTGCGAGAGATGTGTTTGTGTGTGTGGGGGGGAAGGGTGTATGTTTTTGAGTGTGCAAGGGGGTAGCAATTGCCCACTTGTCTTCTGGCCTTTGCTCCTGTCTCCTGCCCCCTGCGGTCTGTCTTTGGCGGCTGCATGGGGCTGGATACAGGCCGCAGGGGGCAGGAGTTGCCTCCTTGTCTCCTGTCCCTTGCTCCTGCCTCCTGTGGTCGGTCTCGTACAGTCGCAGGGGGGCGGGATACAGGCAGCAGAAGTTGTCTCCTGTCCCTTGCTCCTGCCTCCTGTGGTCGGTCTCTGACAGTCACAGGGGGCAGGACACAGGCAGCAGAAGTTGTCTCCTGTCCTTTGCTCCTGCCCCAGGAGGCTCCCCTGGTTGTCTGGATACAAAATAATTGGGGCAGAAATTTGACCCTTTGTCTCTGGCCTCTTGGCTCCTGTCTATGCCCATGCGGCCTGTCTTTGGCAGGTTGCAGAGGGGGGGCTCGGAGAAAGACCAGGGCAGGGGATCAGACTCTGGTGTTTGCCTAGGGCAATTGCCTTTCAGTTCCAGGAAAAGCTGGGTAATACTCCATCCCCTAAAGGTGGCACCCAGTATTCCTATCACGGAAAGCTGTTACCTGTGTGCAATGGATGTCACCCAGCTTTCCTGGATGCTGGATAGGGTATCCAGCCAATATGTATGTGTGCAATGTTTATTTACAGGTTCCCATTTGGACTACATCGGATTCAGTGGACCACGTCGGATCAACCTTGGATCATTTTTTTTTCAAACAAAATGGTTAAAGAGGGCTGGTGTCGGGGAGTGTTTATTTAAATAAAAGTTTTTATTGTGCAAGTTCTGTTTGTGGGCTTTTTCCATATCATTCAGGTGATAGTAATGGAGATGTCTGACAGACGCTTCTTCATTATTATGGCTCGGGTTTGGTGTCAGCCAGCGGTGTTTCTTATTGCCCACGGCAGACACTAACCCTGTGAGCAGGGGCGTTGCTAGGGTCCCAAAACATCGGGGGCCTGGGCCCTGTGTTAAGTTTTGCTCAGTAGGGCGGGGTTCGCATGGCATTTTTCACGCCCCATGAACTGTGGCCAGCGCCTCCCTCTGAAGCTCCTGCTAATATTTATTCTCCCCAGAACAGGTAATCGTTGCTCTCAGTGACGGCTATGAGTTCCCATAATGTCAGCCTGTATTTCGGGTGTATTGAAGCATAATTAGTCGCCGAAGTACGGATCGACATTACGCTGTGTGAACATACACAGCCTATTTGTGCTGTAATGCGCCCAAAATACGGCCTGCAAATATGGAAACGTCATAGCAGTGAGCGCTGTGATTACCTGTTGTTTTCCCTGGCACACAGAACCCACCCGTAAAAATAAGCGACAATTATACACTGGACAGCGCTTACTTCCAACAGCAGGCATACAGCGGTGCGCACAGGTACGGCCACTATATGCTGTGTGAACATACCTTTAGGGCAGTGCGCCATGTGTTTTGGAAGTATGCGCTGTTCAGCACGTACTTCCAAGCACAAGGGGGGGGGGGGCGGGTGGTCCATTCACCTCCACTATCAGCGCCGCGAAGAAGTGACCTGTCACTTCTCTCCCCCGGTGTACAATATGTGCATAATATACACGCAGGGCAGACGAGATGTAATTCATAGATATGAATTCTCGAAAACATGTCGGGCGTATTGCAGCGCAAATACACCACGAAATGCGCCCCGTGATTTACGCAGTGTCAACATAGCCTTAGTCTGGCTGCAGCAGCTAAAAGCATAAGCAGCCCTGACAAATGACAGGTATAAAAAAATTATATTCAAATATAATTCATCATCAGGTTGCAGTTTACATGTATAAGGGTATGTTCACATGGCGTAATTTCGGTAATCCATAGCTCTCATAGAGAACTATGGATTACTCGTCCTCCCCCCATGTGTACAATACAATTATATTGTACACACAGGGAGATAATGCACGTCTATGGGGCCAGCGGGCTGCCGGCCCCCCTGTGCTCTGGGAAGACATGCTGACCAGCGTGAGCTCCTGAAGCACATGGTGTATTGTGGTGCGTACTGTGCGCACCGCAATACACTGTGTGAACATAGGCTAAGCGACACACCAGGCAGGATTATGTTTTAGTGATGTGAATGGGGCAATACTGTGGATATGTGAGTATACACAAATATACATACACAGTACATATGAGCACACGTATATACAGTACATACACATTTACATACATACACACAGACATATATACAAACACATATACATACAATACATACACATTTACACACACACTTATGCATACACATACATTCACTACAGTTCAAATTCTTGAACATGATCTTGTTTCACCCGTACTTTGTCCTGTTCTGCACTCCAACTGCCATGTCAATAGTAGAAACCCTGCGACTGTGTACATGGCCATGGCTGCGGTAAACCATTGCACTGGGAGCCCAACTCTACATTACAGATAGTGTGGGCAGAGTTTAGGAGCTTCCATCATTCACACACTGTAACTGATGATGCCTGAGAAGCATGGCAATTTTTCTAGGAGTCCCTGAGGGCTCCTCTTTTTCCAGGACGTTCCATGGTATTATGGGAGAGGCTACTCACTTACTTGTGTCCTCCAGGATGTGCAGGAGATGGAGCCAGGAGCCGAGATAAGAGCACAGCAGGAGGCGGAGCCTCTCATGGCCAGACAGGTGCTGTGCTGCCGAACTACCTGACTCACTTCAAATTGTGAGCCGGCGCCCCTCCTCCCTCCTCAGCTCTCGGCAGCTCCTGCAGTCGCCCTCCCCCTCCCTGCCTGCACTTAGGAGCCGAACTGAATTGTATGTGCGTCCAGAGGACGATCTGAGGTTCGGGGCACAGTAAGTTTTGTCCGGGGCTTGTGCCCCGAACAAAACTACCTAGCGACGCCCCTGCCTGTGAGACTATTACCCCAGTACCCAACGCACCAGGGGTACTGGGAAGAGCCGGTAACCGTCAGAAGTGGACCCTCTAATGTGAGCATCCGCTTCTGGGGCTGCTGCAGTCTGGTATTTTTAGACTGGGAAGGGACCAGTATCGATGGTTCTTCCCATTCTGATAGTATCAGTGTAATGATTGTGCCTGACACACCCCCGGCTTTTGGCTCTGGTCGCCGGCCACAGATGTTGCGGCAAAAACCATGGTTTTTGACATAACGCCTTACTTTGTATTTTCTAGTGTGAACCTGGTCTTCCTCCCTGCATTCATGATTGATTCCTGGCCAACGCCCGTGGTCAGGAATCTTCCAGTACTCCACTGGTTAAGCTTTGCTCCTTGTTTGTTTCTGTTTATTGACAGCCCTTTGCTCCTATCAGGTCTTCTGTTACTTAAACCTATTACCTTCATCCTTTGGGTTTCTGGCAGATATTTAAGGGCTGTTATACCTCTTCCCCTTGCCTGCTATAGGTATTTGCTCCCTATAGTACGCCTGTGTTTTGCCTGCTCCTCTTTATTGTTACCTGACCTTTGGCTTTGCTTCTGACTATCCTTCTGCCTCCTGTATCTGTACTGCGTCTCGCGGCTGTTACCTGACCTTTGGCTTGTACCCCGTTTCTCCCTTTGCCTCACGACTTTGTACCGCGCTGCCCGCCCAGTTACTGACTCGGACCGTCCGACTACGGCTTTTGTGTTCTTTGTTTGTCTCTGTCTGTGCACTCTGCTCAGTGTAGCCTTGAGTCTTCTGGTTGGGGCCGGCCTGTTAAGGAGTCGGGTTCCCCAAAAGGCAGGGACAGGGGCTGGGACCAGTGTCAGGGCCTCACTTGTCTGTGTCTTGGTGTGTGTCCCTGACCGGTCCCTTACAATCAGGCTGTATTTATTTAATGAGAATCTGAATATGGGCATCCACTGTAATGATTACAAGAGGTGCCCTATTTAGGTTTCTCAATAAATAAATGTTTTTAAAATAAATAAATGAATTGGGGTCCCTCCCATTTTCCTTAACCAGCCAATGTAGCCTGATGAAGCCTGATACTATCAGAATGGGAAAGTGCATTAAATTCTGGTCCCTTCCGACTCTAAAAATACCAGCCTGCAGCCGCAACAGAAATGGACCATCACATTAGAGGATCTGCCTCTGATGGGAACCTGGCTCTTTCCAGTACCCCTGGTGTGTTAGGTACTGGAGTAATAGTGACACGCGGTTTGTGTCAGCCTTGGGGTGACAAAAACTACTCCTGGCCAACACCAAGCCTGAGCACTAGTAAGGGAGAGCCGTCTGTCATATTCCTCCATTTCTAAAACTGGAATTAAATAGAAAAAAGAAAAAAAACAAACAAAATTTACAAAACTGTTTTTATTTAAATAAACACTCCCCGATATCAGCCCTCTTTCACCATTTTATTAAAGAAATCAATCCAACATTTGTCTGACATAATCCAATGAGTCCGACATATTCCAAAGGGGAAACCTGTAAATCTGTAAATTATAACATTAAAAAAAACAGTACTAAACTCTTATCTCCTGCACCCTCTGAAGATCATGCCTGTGGCTGATCTTCTGGAGGTCAGGGGTACGGAGTTCAACCTGCACAATATGATTCTGGGGGGTACAGAGCACAGAAACAACCAAATCTCTTGGGGGCTGGTCCTTTGCCCCCCCCCCCCCCCGCAAGGAGATTGTAAGCTGGGCTCTGAACTCCTCCCTCTCACCACTCCCCACCATTGTGTTATGCATCCTAGTGCCAACACAAAATACACCCTAGAACATCTCTATCTAATACCCCAGAGTCCTCTTACCTCCACCTATCACCCCATAACCTCTCCACCTAATACCCCACAGTCCTCTCACCTCTACCTATCACTCCACCTATCACCCCATAACATTCCCACCTATTACCCCATAGTCTACTTACTTCCAACTATCACTCCATAATTTTCCCACTTGCACCTATCAACCCATGTGGAGTTTGTACAGAGATGGCCACAGGTAGAGAAGTGCTGAAAATTGTAATTCTAATATGTTTGTTTGGTAAATTCTGCAGGGATGAGTCGTGACCGAGAGAAGTCATCATAGTGGTCTGGACAGGATGGAAAAGAAAAGGGAAAATGTAAAATTCCAGTCACAGGAGATGTCTCCACTGAGTTCCTAGGTGTAACTGCACTGTAGCCACTTAAATGTCTGCAGAGCCTGTGTACACTGGTATCTACCACTATATAATCACTATATGGTAGAAATCTTGGTAGTAGTGTAGTGGTTTAGTTATAGTTTAGCGGTATCTCCCAGCTCTTCTAGATGCTGAATAGACTATCCAACGTCCATGAAAGCTGGGTGATGCCAAAACCCTAATTAAATTTTCTTCCAGAGTCATTACACAGTTAGGCGAAGTGGGTGTGGCATTTTGTGACGGGGGCACGGCTCAACAACAAGAGGGCGTGGTCATGCAAATTTCCCTGATGCCCACTTTCAAAAGTTGGCAAGTATGGCTATATGACATATTTCTGCAAAACACTATGAGGTCTGAGCTAGAGAGGCCCGCAGGCTGTCCTTACCACATGGCTGTAGCTGCCTTGCTGGGTCACACAGACCCAGCAGTGCAGCGATCAGAGCCAGCGCATGCATAGCACAGGCTTGGTACCTGGGATTTCAATTAGCTCAAGCCCCAAACTTTCACCCTCCACCCCCACAGATGTTATATGCCATGATGGACACAGCCTCTTTGTATTGAACAGAGGAAGGAAGCCCCCTCTGTGTAACCATCTGCACCTCTGCAACATGATGGCCGGGTGTGGATGGCTGCAATGTCAGCTGGGGGTGCAATGATGGCCTCTGACCTGCCATATACTGGAGCATATTAGGCCCCGCTAGAGACGGAGTCTAATAAGCTGCATTTCATAGGCATAATACACAGCAATACATTATTGTACCGCTGTGTAGTATATAATTGATAAAGAGATTGCACAGTCTGGTCCTATAGTGGGTTAAAGAAAAACTATTGTGTATGTAACCAAAATAATGATACTAAAAATCAAACACAACACCCCTGTATGGCCAATAAAACACTTTTGGCTATCAGAACACATAGCGACCAATCACAGCCCATAGCAACCAATCAGCACCCATAGAAACCAATCAGAGCTCAACTTTCATCACCCCAGAGCCGTATAAGAGATTAAATCTGAGCTCTGATTGGTTGCTATAAGCTCTGATTTGTTGCAATGGGCTCTGATTGATTGTTATGGGCAAAAAGGACAATTTACGCTTTGCCTACCTACAGATCTGGACCCCACCTATATCCTACCTACCTATGTGGGGCCCACTTATAGCTTACCTAACTACCTGGAGCAAAGCAACAGCCTACGTAACCCATTAGCTATCCCACTACCGCACCGAGGTGGTGGTGGTGGGGGGGGGGGCAGTGAAGTAGGTGCTGGAAAAGTGAGGATTCGAAAATATTCGTGTCCAAACTTGTAGGCACGAGACGAGAAGTCAATAATGGCTGTTTGGACCAGATGCAGAAGAAAAGGGAAAGTGAATGACTCATTAGAGAAGCATCACCTGAGTCACAAGATGTAGCTGTAGTGTAATCACTCATATGTCAGCACAGCCTGTGTACACTGGTGTCTACCATTATATGGTCACTGTATGGAGGTAATATACAGTCTGCAGAGCCTGTGTAAACTGGTGTCTACCACTATATGGTCACTGTATGGAGGTAATATACAGTCTGCAGAGCCTGTGTATACTGGTGTCTACCACTATATGGTCACTATATGGAGGTAATACTCAGTCTGCAGAGCCTGTGTACACTGCTATCTACCACTATATGGTCACTGTATGGAGGTAATATACAGTCTGTAAAGCCTGTGTACACTGGTGTCTACCACTATATGGTCACTGTATGGAGGTAATATACAGTCTGCAGAGTCTGTGTAAACTGGTCTCTACCACTATATGGTCACTTTATGAAGGAAATATAAAGACAGCAGAGCATGTGTACGCTGGTCTCTACCACTATATGGTCACTGTATGGAGGTAATATACAGTCTGCAGAGCATGTGTACACTGGTGTTTACCACTATACGGTCACTGTTTGGAGGTAATATACAGTCTGCAGAACCTGTGTACACTGCTATCTACCACTATATGGTCACTGTATGGAGGTAATATACATTCTGGAGAGCCTGTGTACACTGATGTCTACCACAATATGGTCACTGTATGGAGATAATATACTGTCTGCAGAACCTGTGTATACTGGTGTCTACCACTATATGGTCACTGTATGGAGGTAATATAAAACCTGCAGAGTCTGTGTACACTGGTGTCTACCACAATATGGTCACTGTATGTAGGCTCAGAATGGCCCACCGGGGAATCGGTGGGCCCCGAGCTCCGTTGTGTAATATTCACTTTTTCAACTAGAGAAGGCAAGCGGCTAGATGTCAGTTCATCTTGCCACTTGCCTCCTCTATGTGAGCGCGCAGCGTTCTCCTCCCCCCTCCTTACATTTCCGGCAGGCGGCTGGCTGACTGGGAGTGCAGGAAGCGCTTCCTCCTTCCTCTGCAGTGCCGTGGCTCCTCCCTTCGCAGTGCCGCGGCTCCGGGTCCTCCCTTCGCAGTGCCGCGGCTCCGGGTCCTCCCTTCGCAGTGCCGCGGCTCCGGGTCCTCCCTTCGCAGTGCCGCGGCTCCGGCTCCTCCCTTCGCAGTGCCGCGGCTCCGGGTCCTCCCTTCGCAGTGCCACGGCTCCGGGTCCTCCCTTCGCAGTGCCGCGGCTCCGGCTCCTCCCTGAGTGCGCGGCTGTCGGCATGCAGACTGTTGTTGCAGGGAGAGAGCGGAAGAATACAGCGTCGCTAGGTAGGGACCAGCAGAGCCTTCAACAGCATCCACTGTTTCTCCCACATAAAGAGTATGGGGAGAAATGGGACTAGTGGCAGCAGGCAGCACCATATATAAAAGAGGGGCTTCAGAAAGTTATAAACAGCAGCGGTGGGCCCCTCTTCTCCCTCCCTGGGCCCACACTGCATTTTAAGTTACTGATACAGTTAAGGAACCTGGGCTAGCTGAATTGTATTACACAAGCCCTGTGAGCGTTTCAAACTCTGTACGCTCACAAGGCTTGTGGATGGGTCTGTAATGCTCACAGGGGCTATGGATGGGTCTGTATGCCATTTACCAACCTAGCCATAAGCCCTGTGAGTGTAACAGACCCATCCATGAATCTTGTGCGCAGTATAGACCCATCCATGAGCCTTGTGAGTATACAGAGTCTGTAACGCTTATGGGGCTAATGGATGGGTCTGTAATGCACACAAGGTTCATGGATGGGTCTGTAACACTCACAGGGCTTATGGCTAGGTTGGTAAATGGCATACAGACCCATCCATAGCCCCTGTGAGTGTTACAGACCCATCAATGAGCCCTGTGAGCATTGTAGACCCATCCAGGCTCGGACTGGCCCGCTGGAGAGCTGGTGGGTCCCGGAGGCAGTGCCGCCGCTCCCCGGGGCCCAGCCGCCACATCCTGTCACTGAACGCCCGGGCTACCAAACGCCGACCTCTAGTGATGACGTAGGTGGCGCGGTGACGGCACATCACAGCGCCGCCTATGCCGGCCACCACTAGAAGCCGGCGGGCAGCTCGTCAGGAGCAGGAGAAAGGTGAGTTGTGTTTTTTTTTTAATATATATAAGAAAGGGGGCTCTGACCACCTGGCTAAATACTAAAGGGGGGCCTGACCACCTGGCTAAATACTAAAGGGGCCCTGACCACCTGCCTACTGTAAAAAGGGGGCCCTGACCACCTGCCTACTATATAAAGGGGGCCCTGGCTACCTGCCTACTATCTAAAGGGGGCACTGGCTACCTGCCTACTATCTAAATGGAGGCCGGCCCTGACTACCTCCAGCCTACGTAACTGAGACTCCCCAACACCTATCTACAGCCTACCTAACTCAGGCCCGCCAACCTAACTGGGGAATACTTATCTACCTGTGGGCTATTTACCTACCCCCCCCATGGCCTACTTATCTACCTTACTTGGGCCTACCCACCAACCTGCCTGGGGCCGGCCTACCAACTTATCCAGCGGGGGTCTACCAACCTAAATAGAGCATATCTAGCTACCTGGGGCCTTGCGCATTTGCCTACCTACCTAGAGTCTTGCCTACCAACCTGGTAATAAAATTGTGAGGGGAGCAGCCCATAGGTGTAGCATAATCTCCAGGTTGTTAGTCCTCTCCCCACCCTCCAACCCCTTATGAGATTGTGCTTCTAAGTTATGGCTTGTATCCACTCTCCAATCCCTGGGAAGTTTGTACAAAGGTGGGAATAGGTAAAGAGATGCTGGAAAATTGAGGATTCTAAGATATTTGTGTGTAACTTCTGCAGGGATGAGTTGTGGCCGGGACAAGTCATCATGGTGGTGTGGAACGGATACAGAAGAAAAGGGAAAAAGAACGACTCAACAGAAGAGAACGACTCATCAGATAAGACGTCTCCTGTAAGTCCCTGACATCAGGGGTTATTTTACTTCTATATTGGATCAGTGCTGTATTCACTGTAATGTGATGTGACCCAGCTGGTGTCAAACCACTATGTGGTCTCTATATGGCAGTGTTGTAGGTTATACCTGAGCTGGTGTCTGATAATAATAATAATTTTTATTTATATAGCGCCAACATATTCCACAGCACTTTACAATTTAGAGGGTGTACATACAGACATTACACATTAAAAGAACTTACAAATGAGACACGAGGTATGAGGACCCTGCTCGCGAGAGCTTACAATCTATTATAGTGTATGGGTGAGACAAAGGGTTAAGAAGTGCTCAGTTTACAATCTCTGTGGTCTCTATATGGCAGTGTTCTAGGTTATACCTGAGCTGGTGTCTGATCTCTATGTGACATGAAAAAACTTTGAGATTCTTAGTTCACATGTTTTTGATCAAAAAATGCTTAAGCCACCCACGAACTTACAACGTGATCTCAGGTCGGGTGGTCCTACGCTATCTTTACCTCTCAATAGAGCCAAATTCAGGCATCTAATTGGGTCAATGTGATCTCTATGTGGTCTCTAGATGGCGGTGTTGTAGGTTATACCTGAGCTGGTATTAGACCACTATGTGGTCTCTATATGGCAGTGTTGTAGGTTATACCTGAGCTGTTGCCTGACCACTATGTGGTCTCTATATGGCGGTGTTGTAGGTTATACCCGAATTGGTATCCAACCTTTATGTGATCTGTTTATGAAAGTGTTGTAGGTTATACCTGAGCTTGTGTCTGACCACTCTGTGGTCTCTATATGGTGGTGTTGTAGGATATACCTGAGCTGGTGTCTGACCACTATGTGGTCTCTATATGGCAGTGTTGTAGGTTATACCTTAGCTGGTGTCTGACCTCTATGTGGTCTCTATATGGGAGTGGGTTTTAGGTTATTATCTAGTTGGGTTTGACACTATGTGGCCATAGGGGGG
>JAODAL010020728.1:0-68717 GCA_025379985.1 Phyllomedusa bahiana
TGGGGGGGGTAACGCCCCTTTGCCCCGTATACAGGCTGTGCCTCTGTGTGTGATTGCGGGGGAGGTAACCGCCTGAGCCCCGTATACAGGCTGTGTCTTGTGTGTTATTTGCGGGGGAGGTTTAACGGGCCCCCGTGCCCTGTATCAGCGCTGTGGGGTTCTTTTTGTGTTATAGGGTGGGGTAAGCTGCCTGTGCCCGTTACAGGCTGTGGCTCTGGTGTGATATAGCGGTGGAGGTAAACCGCCTGTGCCCTGTTTAAAAAGCCTTTCCTCGGGTGTGTTAGCGGGGGGGGAACGTGCCCTGTGCCCTGTTTAAAAGCGCTGTGGCCTCTGGTGTGTATAGCGGGGGGGGTAACGGGGCCCGGCCCCTTTTACAGCCTGGGCCTCTGGTGTGTATAGCGGTGGAGGGGAACGCTGCCTGTGCCCTTATACAGGCTGTGGGCCCTTGGTGTGATTGCGGGGGAGGGGGAACGGCCCCCCTGTGCCCTGTTTAAAACCGTGGCCTTTGGGGTGATATAGCGGGGAGGGGGAAGCTGCCTGTGCCCCGTTACAGCCTGTGCCCTTGTGTGTGATAAGCGGGGGGGGTAAATGCCGGTGTATACAGCCTGTCCCTGGTGTGATATAGGGTGGAGGGGGAAACCTGCCTTTTTCCCCGGGGTTTTCAGGGTGTGGCCCGTGTGTGGGTTTTAGCGGTGGAGGTAAGCTGCCCCGTGCCCCGTTACAGGTGTGGCCCCCTTTGGTTTGATTGGGGTTGGAGGGGTAACCCTGCCTGTGCCTGATCAGGTGTGGCCCTGGTGTGTTTTGCGGGGGAGGTAAAATGCCTGTGCCTGTTACGCGCTGTGGCCCCTGGTGTGATATAGCGGGGGGGGGGGGTAACCCGGGCCTTGCCCGTATAAGCGCTGTGCCTGGTGTGTTATAAGCGGTGGAGGGGGTACGTCCGTGCCCGTTACAGCGCTGTGTCCTCCCGTGTGTGATATAGCGGGGGAGGTAACGCCTGTGCCCTGTATACAGCGCTGTGGCCTCTGTGTGGATATAGCGGTGGAGGGGTAAAGCTGCCTGTGCCCTGTATACAGGCTGTGTGCCTCTGCATGTGATATAGCGGTGGAGGGGAACCCCCTGTGTCCTGTATACAGCGCTGTGGCCTCTGCGTGTGATATAGCGGTGGAGGTAACGCTGCCTGTGCCCTGTATACAGCGCTGTGGCCTCTGTGTGTGATATAGCGGTGGAGGTAACGCTGCCTGTGCCCTGTATACAGCGCTGTGGCCTCTGTGTGTGATATAGCGGTGGAGGTAACGCTGCCTGTGCCCTGTATACAGCGCTGTGTCCTCTGTGTGTGATATAGCGGTGGAGGTAACGCCTGTGCCCTGTATACAGCGCTGTGGCCTCTGTGTGTGATATAGCGGTGGAGGTAACGCTGCCTGTGCCCTGTATACAGCGCTGTGGCCTCTGCGTGTGATATAGCGGGGGAGGTAACGCTGCCTGTGCCCTGTATACAGCGCTGTGGCCTCTGCGTGTGATATAGCGGTGGAGGTAACGCTGCCTGTGCCCTGTATACAGCGCTGTGTCCTCTGCGTGTGATATAGCGGTGGAGGTAACGCCTGTGCCCTGTATACAGCGCTGTGGCCTCTGTGTGTGATATAGCGGTGGAGGTAACGCCTGTGCCCTGTATACAGCGCTGTGTCCTCTGTGTGTGATATAGCGGTGGAGGTAACGCTGGCCTGTGCCCTGTTTACAGCGCTGTTGGCCTCGGCGTGTGCTCTAGCGGGGGCGGTAACGCCGCCTGTGCCCTGTATACAGCGCTGTGGCCTCTGTGTGTGATATAGCGGGGGAGGTAACGCTGCCTGTGCCCTGTATACAGCGCTGTGTCCTCTGTGTGTGATATAGCGGTGGAGGTAACGCTGCCTGTGCCCTGTATACAGCGCTGTGGCCTCTGTGTGTGATATAGCGGTGGAGGTAACGCTGCCTGTGCCCTGTATACAGCGCTGTGGCCTCTGCGTGTGATATAGCGGTGGAGGTAACGCTGCCTGTGCCCTGTATACAGCGCTGTGTCCTCTGTGTGTGATATAGCGGTGGAGGTAACGCTGCCTGTGCCCTGTATACAGCGCTGTGGCCTCTGCGTGTGATATAGCGGTGGAGGTAACGCTGCCTGTGCCCTGTATACAGCGCTGTGGCCTCTGCGTGTGATATAGCGGTGGAGGTAACGCCTGTGCCCTGTATACAGCGCTGTGGCCTCTGTGTGTGATTTAGCGGTGGAGGTAACGCCTGTGCCCTGTATACAGCGCTGTGCCTCTGTGTGTTATTTAGCGGTGGAGGTAACGCTGCCTGTGCCCTGTATACAGCGCTGTGGCCTCTGCGTGTGATATAGCGGTGGAGGTAACGCTGCCTGTGTCCTGTATACAGCGCTGTGGCCCTCTGCGTGTGATAAAAAAAAATAGCGGTGGAGGTAACGCCTGTGCCCCTGTATCAGCGCTGTGTCCTCTGTGTGGATATAAGCGGTGGAGGTAACGCCTGAGCCCTGTAATACCAGCGCTGTGGCCTCTTTTGTGATATAGCGGTGGAAGGCGTAAACGCTGCCTGTGCCCGTATACAAGCGCGTGGTGTATTTCCTCTGCGTGTGGATATAGCGGGGATGTAACTCCTGTGCCCTGATACATAGCTGTGTCCTCTGTGTGGAAATAGAGGTGGAGTAACGCTGTGCCCTGTATACTCGCGCTGTGGTCCTCTGTGTGTGATATAGCGGGGGAGGTAACGCTGCCTGTTGCCCCTGTATACCAGCGCCTGTGATCCTCTGTGGTGTGATATAGATCGGTGGAGGTAACGTCTGTGCCCTGTATACAGCGCTGTGTCCTCTGCGTGTGATATAGCGGTGGAGGTAACGCTGCCTGTGCCCTGTATACAGAGCGGCTGTGTCCCTCTGACGTGTGAATAGCGGTGGAGGTAACGCCTGTGCCCCGTGTATACAGCGCTGTGTCCTCTGTGTTGAGAGTATTGTGACACACACACACACACATACACACACATTCCACACACACACAACACGCTGATATTCCTCTAACGTGTGATTATAGCGGGGGAGGTAACGCCTGTGCCCTGTATAACAGCGCCTGTGGCCTCTGTGTGTGATATAGCGGTGGAGGTAACTCTGCTTGTGCCCTGTATACAGCGCTGTGTCCCTCTGTGTTTGATATAGCGTGAGGTAACGCCTGTGCCATGTATACAGCGCTGTGGCCCTCCTGCGTGTATATAGCGGGGGAGAAAGGCTGCCTGTGCCCTGTATACAGCGCTGTGTCCTCTGCTTGTGATAGAGCGGTGGAGGTAACGTCGCCTGTGCCCGTATACAGCGCTGTGCCTCTGCTTGTGATATAGAGGTGAGGTAACACGCCTGTGAGCCCAGTATACAGCGCTGTGGACTCTGTGTGTGTGATATAGCGGTGGAGGTAACTGCTGCCTTGTGTCCTGTATACAGCGCTGTGGCCTCTGCGTTTGTGATTATAGTCGGTGGACGTAACGCTGCCTGTGCCCTTGTATACAGCGCTGTGTCCTCTGCGTGGGATATAGAGGTGGAGGTAACGCTGCCTGTGCCCTGTAAACAGCACTGTGTCCTCTGTGTGTGATATAGCGGGTGGAGGTAACGCGCCTGTTTGCCCTGTATACAGCCTGTGGCCCTCTGTGTGTGATATAGCGGTGGAGGTAACGCCGCCTGTGCCCTGTATACAGCGCTGTGTCCTCTGTGTTTGGATATAAGCGGTGGAGGTAACCCTGTGGTCCTGTATACAGCGCTGTGGCCTCTCTGTGTGGTGTATAGTCGGTGAGGGGGTAACGCCTGTGCCCTGTATACAGCGCTGTGGCCTCTGTGTGTGATATAGCGGTGGAGGTAACGTCTGGGCCCTGTATACCAGTGCGGTGGCCTCTGTGGTGTGATATAGCGGGGGAGGTACGCTGCCCTGTGCCCTGTAAACAGCGTCTGTGGCCTCTGTGCTCTGTGTGTGATATAGCGGTGGAGGTAACGCTGCCTGTGCCTCTGTATACCGCGCTGCTGTGGCCTCTGCGTGTGGATATAGCGGTGTAGGTAACGCTGCCTGTGCCCTGTATACAGCGCTGTGTGCCTCGCGTGTGATATAGCGTGGAGGTAACGCGCCGTGCCACTGAATACAGCGCTGTGTCCTCTGGCTGTGATATAGGCGGTGGAAGTAACGCTGCCTCTGTTGCCCTGTATACAGCGCTGTGGCCTCTGTGTGTGATATAGCGGTGGAGGTAACCTGCCTGTGCTCTGTATACAGCGCTGGGCCTCTGTGTGTGGATAATAGAGGTGAGGTAACGCTGCCTGTGGCCCTGTATACAAGCCTGTGTCCTCTGTGTGTGATATAGCGGGGGAGGTAACGCTGCCTGTGCCCCTGTAATACAGCGCTTGGCCTCATGTGTGAGATATAGCGTTGGAGGTAACGCTGCAGTCTGTGCTCTGGTATACAGCGCTGTGGCCTAAATCTGTGTGTGATATAGCGGTGGAGTAACGTCTCTGCCACCTGTATACAGCGCTGTGTCCCCTGCGTGTGGGATATAGCGGGAGGTAACTGCTGCGTGCCCTGTAACAGCGCTGTGTCCTCTAGCGGTGTGAATATGCGGGGGAGGTAACGCTGCCTGTGCCCTGTATACAGCGCTGTGGCCTCTGTGTGTGATATAGCGGTGGAGGTAACGTCGCCTGTTATGGTGCAGATTGATCTATCACAGCCGATAATGAGCTGGGGCAGAGCATTTATGCTTTGTCTTAAAAATCAAAGCCTGATCAATGCAGTAATTACTACACAAGGCAAGTGATAATTGACGACGGATCTATAATATCATGGGGGGGGGTGGGGGATATTATACAAGGATTTATAATATCCAAGGGAAATCATCATAATCAGACTACAGACTAATCAATACTGTGTTAGTGAGGAATCCCGCGTCCTAACCAACAACCACTGCGGTCAGAGCTGTGCCCTAGAGCCCAGGGATGCCACGGCACAACCCACTCACGTGTGGCTTAGCTGTCCTAAATCTATAGGCCAGGTCCATTCGTTGCCCCACCGACACCGGAGGAGAGTCAGTGGGTTGGTTTGTTGTTATTGCCCCCTCCTCCACTTCCTTCCATTCCCTCTTGAAGAGGAGGTGGGCGAGCTCCCAACATGTAAGAGGAGGATTGTGGTGATGACAAATGATAATGGATGATGAAAGATGATGATGATGATGGAAAATGATGGCGAATGATGAGGGTTGATGATATTGATGGATGGCAATGGTGGCGATGATGATGGACGATGATGATGATGGACGACGATGATGATGAATGACAGTGATGATGATGATAATGGATGATAATGGACAACAATGATGATGATGGACGATGATGATGATGGATAATGAAGTTGATGACAACAGGTCATGATGGATGATAGATTTTGATTGATAGATGATAATGATGGAAAATAATGGATGCTGTAGGTCAATATTGATGGTAAAAGACTATGATGAAGGATAATGATGATGAATCACAATGATGAAGAAAAATGATGATGGATGGTAATGAAGGATGATGATGCTGGTTGATGACAACAGATCATGATGGATGGTGATGGCTGAGACTAGATGTTGATTGATAGACGATAATGAAGGATGATGATCATGGATGATGAAAATGGATATTATAGATTATAATGATGAAAGATGATCAAGGACGATGGTGAAGGATAATGATGATGAATGGTAATGAAAAATAATAATAATTGGTGATGAATAACAATAGATGTTGATAGATGATACTGATGTATGATGAAGGATGATGGTGAAGGAGGATGATGGTGAAGGAGGATGATGGTGAAGGAGGATGATGGTGAAGGAGGATGATGGCGAAGGATGATGATGGCGAAGGATGATGATGGCGAAGGATGGTGAAGGATGATGATGGTGAAGGATGATGATGGTGAAGGAGGATGATGGTGAAGGATGATGATGGTGAAGGAGGACGATGGTGAAGGATGATGATGGTGAAGGATGATGATGGTGAAGGAGGACGATGGTGAAGGATGATGATTGAAGGAGGATGATGGTGAAGGATGATGATGGTGAAGGAGGATGATGGTGAAGGAGGACGATGGTGTAGGATGATGATGGTGAAGGAGGAGGTTGGTGAAGGATGATGATGGTGAAGGAGGACGATGGTGAAGGATGATGATGGTGAAGGAGGATGATGGTGAAGGAGGATGATGGTGAAGGAGGATGATGGTGAAGGAGGATGATGGTGAAGGATGATGATGGATGAAGTATAATGCTGTTGAGTGATTGATGAAGCACAATGACGATGGATGGAATCATAGATGATGGTGAGTGATGAAGGATGATGATGATGATGATAATAGCTGGTGATGGTGATGTGTTTGCTCCACTGACTTTGGTTGATGCTTCACAGGATTTCATAGAGCGGCTGAGAATACACTTGCACCCAGTGACTGGCATCTTTTTTGGTATTTATTGGGTGCTGGTGAGGACGTTGCACTATGTGACCCGGGTCAGGCCGCATTTTCGTCTTGGGTCCCGGGGAGCACGAGTCATTGGGACACTTCTAGCTGAGGATTGGCTGGAGGAGGCGCGAGGTCCTATAGATCTCCATGACTGGGAGTCTCCACCGTGGGAGCAATCTGCTGGAGGTGGACTGGTCCCAGTGGGATGAGGGTGCTCGGACAGTGTGAGCAATGGGCTTGTCCCGTCCTCCCTTCCTGGGCAGGGTGGTCTGAGCTGTGGCCCCTCACACGGGTCCCCTCCTCCCCTTGTCCTGGGGCAGGTTGGTCTGGCTGTGGCCCCCCACACGGGTCCCGTCCTCCCTTGTCCTGGGGCGGGTGGTCTGAGCTGTGGCCCCTCACACTGGTCCGTCCTCCCTTGTCCTGGGGCAGGTTGGGTCTGAGCTGTGGCCCTCACCACTGGTCCCCTCCTCCCCTTGTCCTGGGGCAGGGTGGTCTGAGCTGTGGCCCCTCACACGGGTCCTGTCCTCCCTTGTCCTGGGGCAGGGTTGTCTGAGCTGTGGCCCCTCACACTGGTCCCGTCCTCCCTTGTCCTGGGGCAGGTTGGTCTGAGCTGTGGCCCCTCACACGGGTCCCCTCCTCCCTTGTCCTGGGGCAGGGTGGTCTGAGCTGTGGCCCCTCACACGGGTCCTGTCCTCCCTTGTCCTGGGGCAGGGTGGTCTGAGCTGTGGCCCCTCACACGGGTCCCCTCCTCCCTTGTCCTGGGGCGGGGGGGTCTGAGCTGTGGCCCCTCACACGAGTCCCCTCCTCCCTTGTCCTGGGGCAGGGTGGTCTGAGCTGTGGCCCCTCACACGTGTCCCCTCCTCCCTTGTCCTGGGGCAGGGTGGTCTGAGCTGTGGCCCCTCACACGGGTCCCCTCCTCCCTTGTCCTGGGGCAGGGTGGTCTGAGCTGTGGCCCCTCACACTGGCTCCGTGCACCCCTCGTGGGGACTCACCGTTTGGGCTTCATCCCACTTGTCCCGGTTCGCGTCGGACAGTAAGTTGCTGATGATCTGCACAAAGTTCTGCAGGAAGAGACGGGAAGGAAGCGTCAGTATTGACAGTCAGTGAGTGCGGGGACAGATTGTTACCTCCAGGATTCGGGAGAACATTCTGCTCCATCTCTCGCGTGTTCTCACCCACCTCTCACTCTCCAGCAGATTCAGCCCCCCAGACGCCCGCGGACCCCCCCCCCAGACGCCCGCGGACCCCCCCCCCAGACGCCCGCGGACCCCCCCCCCCAGACGCCCGCGGACCCCCCACCCCCAGACGCCCGCGGACCCCCCCCCAGGCTTCATGTTATTCTCTGCAGGCTCCATGTGTCCGCCCGGCACATTTTCACCGTCTCCTCCACATTGATCGCTGCTGTCTACACGGCTCGGATACTTGTGACCATCCCTGGAGTGAAGACACTTTCCACATGAGAACGTCATAAGTCTCCAGAGCAGGCATCTGACTCTTCTGGCTGCTGACAGTAGAGGTGGAAACAAGTATCTAAGGTGTATCTAAGTCTCTCATGTGTGATCCAATCTGTTGCACCTCTGTGTGATACCGTCTGCTGAGCTGTGTATCTAATCCTATCCTGTCCTATCCTATAGTGTCTGCTGAGCTGTGTATCTAATCCTATCCTGTGTGATACCGTCTGCTGAGCTGTGTATCTAATCCTATCCTGTGTGATACTGTCTGCTGAGCTGTGTATCTAATCCTATCCTGTGTGATACCGTCTGCTGAGCTGTGTATCTAATCCTATCCTGTGTGATACTCTCTGCTGTGCTGTGTATCTAATCCTATCCTGTGTGATACTCTCTGCTGACCCTTTGTATCTAATCCTATCCTGTGTGATACTCTCTGCTGTGCTGTGTATCTAATCCTATCCTGTGTGATACTGTCTGCTGAGCTGCTGTATCTAATCCTATCTTGTGTGATACTGTCTGCTGAGCTGTGTATCTAATCCTATCCTGTGTGACACTGTCTGCTGAGCTGTGTATCTAATCCTATCCTGTGTGATACTGTCTGCTGAACCTTGTATCTAATCCTATCCTGCGTGATACCGTCTGTTGAGCCGTGTATCTAAGCCTCATATGTGTGATCCTGTCTGCTGAGCTTCTGTATCTAAGCCTCATATGTGTGATACTACTGTCTGCTGAACTGCTGTATCTAAGCCTCACATAGAGCGCCCTCTCCTTTTTTCATTTTCTATATAAGCCTCATATGTGTGATACCCTCTGCTGCGCTGCTGTATCTAATCCTATCCTGTGTGATACCCTTTGCTGAGCTGCTATATCTAATCCTATCCTGTGCGATACAGTCTGCTGAGCTGCTATATCTAATCCTATCCTGTGTGATACCCTCTGCTGAGCTGCTATATCTAATCCTATCCTGTGTGATACTGTCTGCTGAGCTGTGTATTTAAGCCTCATATGTGTGATACTGTCTACTGAGCTGCTGTATCTAAGCCTCATATGTGTGATACTACTGTCTGCTGAACTGCTGTATCTAAGCCTCATATGTGTTATAAAAAGTAAAAATGGCGGACCCGGCGCACGTGTAATGTAAAATAACTAGAGACGTGATAATGGCTTAGTTAAAAAAGTGTCTCCTGCCGTATACCGGCACTTTTTCAAGGGTATAATGATTACCCTTGAAAAAGTGCCGGTATACGGCAGGAAACGCGTCGGGTTTTATATTGTTCTGAGTTTTTAATGGTGTGAGGGTTATACACCCCTACATCTTTTAAGAATAAAGAAATTTTTATAAGTCAAAATTACGGCTTTTTCTTAAATGCCGTGCGCCGGGTCCGCCATTTTTATTCTTTCCAAGCCTCATATGTGTGATATACTGTCTGCTGAACTGCTGTATCCAAGCCCCATATGTGTGATACTACTGTCTGCTGAACTGCTGTATCCAAGCCTCATATGTGTGATACTACTGTCTGCTGAACTGCTGTATCCAAGCCTCATATGTGTGATACTACTGTCTGCTGAACTGCTGTATCCAAGCCTCATATGTGTGATACTACTGTCTGCTGAACTGCTGTATCCAAGCCTCATATGTGGGATACTACTGTCTGCTGAACTGCTGTATCCAAGCCTCATATGTGTGATACCCCACCACAGATCCCTCACGCCCGTGCTCCCCCCTCACCTGGACATCGTTGGATGAGGGGCTGTGGTACGGTCTCCTGAAGATGTCGGTCATGTTCCTCAGACTGTCCACAATGGAGAGGACGTCTCCGCTGTAGCTGGCTCCCTCTTGGGTCGCGTCGACCAGGTTCTGCAGCACTCCCGAAACTCCTTCGCCCTTCTGTCCCCTCTGGGCCTTGGAGAGGTGCTCCCTGATCTAGAAGGTGCAGAGAGGACAATCACACAATAGCTTATCATAGCTCCAGCCAGCGCACCCCCTCCCCCCAGCTGAAGGAACCAAAATCCATAAAACCCAAACTCCTTTATCCCTTATTCCTATGTACCGGAAAGTTTCCTTTTTTTTTCTGAAGGAGAGCTCATTTGCATATCTTTTTCCCAGGAAGCAATGCTCTCCATGAGAAGAAACCGTTCCCTACTGGAGCATCCTAGATGCCATAGACCATAGAGCATCACCAGAAGCTCCCAGACCTTACTCCTCCCTAGGCTAGGGGGACCCTGGCACACAGGATACAATTTCCAGTAGGTGTTACCCTTTAAATTGGCTTTGTGGATTCTATAGCAGGCGTTCTCTCCATAGGTTGCTATCCAGCATTTCCAGGCCCCTGAACGGCAAATCTGCCTCTGATCTAGCAGCAAAGACCCCAAAGCTGCACAAATGAGGCCGCACCAAGGGTCACTGGTCAGTTTTTCAGACGCTCCCCCATAGAAAATCCGTGCACTACTTCCCACTAAACGGATTTTCTACTGGACGGTTTTTCACGAACCTGTTCTTTCTTCTGCTCGGTTTCCAGACGGAAAATGAACACTGAAGTCGATGGGAACCGAGCAGGAGGTGAGTGAACGGTTGTTCTCCAGGTTTATGTGTCATTTTTGTGCGTTTTGCATTTGTCCTATACAATCCATAGAAAATACATATATATATTTATTCAAATAAAAGTGTCACGACGCGCTCAAATGTTTTCATTGTACTACATGTCACAAGGCATTATGGGAAAGGAGCTGAGAAGCTCAAGCATCCTCTATTTGATGTAACAAATCTTCAATTTGCTTCTGACTCACTGAATCTTTAAGAAGCAAAAAGAATATTAGCCAAACCAGTGTCACCCATCTGAATACAGCTGTTTCGGGGTTTTGCCCCTCATCAGTACAGAGTAGAGTGATACTGGCTGGCTGTGTGGGAGGCAATGAGTGGCTCAGAAAGGGGAATATCTTCCTTGGGGAGAGCACCATATAGGTGTGTGGAGTTTTGAAATTGCCCTTTTGCCCTCCACTAAGCATCTGCATATCACAAGGTATTATGGGAAAGGAGCTGATGAGTAGCTCAAGCAACTTCTATTGGGTGTAACAAATCTTCAATTTGCTTCTGACTCACTGAATCTTTAAGAACGCAAAAGGGATATTAGCCAAGCCAGCATCACCCATCTGCATACAGCTGTTTTGGAGTTTTGCCCCTCATCAGTGCAATAAGGCAACCTCAAACCACCACACACCAATATGGTGCTCTCCCCAAGGATAGATATTCCCCTTTCTGAGCCACTCATTGCCTCCCACCCAGCCAGCCAGTACATTCTGCTCTGCACTCACGAGTACCAAAACCCCGAAACAGCTGTCTGCAGATGGGTGATACTGGCTTGGCTAATATCCCTTTTGCTTCTTAAAGATACAGTGAGTCAGAAGCAAATTGAGGATTTGTTACATCCAATAGAGGATGCTAGAGCTTCTCAGCTCCTTTCCCATAATGCCTTGTGATATGCAGATTCTTAGTGGAGGGCAATAAGACAATCTCAAAACTCCACACACTTCTAAGGTGCTCTCGCAAGGAGAGAGATTCCCCTTTCTGAGCCACTCATTGCCTCCCTCCCACCCAGCCAGCCAGTATCTCTCTACTTTGCACTGATGAGGGGCAAAACCCTGAAACAGCTGTCTGCAGATGAGTGATACTGGCTTGGCTAATATCCCTTTTGCTTTTTAAATCAGTGAGTCAGAAGCAAATTGAGGATTTGTTACATCCAATAGAGAGCGCTTGAGCTTCTCAGCTCCTTTCCCATAATGCCTTGTGACATGTAGTACAATGAAAACATTTGAGCGCGTCGTGACACTTTTATTTGAATAAATATATATATGTATTTCCTATGGATTGTATAGGACAAATGCAAAACGCACAAAAATTACGCATAAACCTGGAGAACAACCGTTCACTCACCTCCTGCTCGGTTCCCATCGACTTCAGTGTTCATTTTCCGTCTGGAAACCGAGCAGAAGAAAGAACAGGTTCGTGAAAAACCGTCCAGTAGAAAATCCGTTTAGTGGGAAGTAGTGCACGGATTTTCTATGGGGGAGCGTTGCTCGTCGGTTTTCAGACGGTTTCTAAAACCGCAAACCGTCAATAGAGGGCGTTTGAGCTTCTCAGCTCCTTTCCCATAATGCCTTGTGATATGCAGATTCTTAGTGGATGGCAAAAAGGCAATCTCAAAATTCCTCACATCTATATGGTGCTCTCCCCAAGGAGAGGCATTCACCTTTCATTGTAATACATAGTCAATGGGCAAAAAAAAGTCCAAAAACTGCACAAAATCTGCACAAATAAGTGTTAAAAAACGTCCAGTAACTGGTTGTAATGGACGGTTCAGAGCAGATTTTGTCCTTTGCTGTGTGAAAGCAGCCTAATTCCTTAGAGGACCCCTCCAGGGTTTCTTTTTTTTCCCCTTAGTTCATTAGGAATTGCTTTCAGTTACACTGTAGTGTCAGTAACTCTTCTTACCTGCAGCTGCCTATAGGATTTCTGGCTGCTGCAACAGTCTCTGTTAGGTCACATGACCTGCTGTCTGTGCCTTTGATGCGGACAGCAATTCTTTGTCTCTATACATTCCTTTGAGACTGACTTTGAAGCTCCCATAGGAACGCACAGAGATATTCACTCTCTGGTCACACCACAATGCTGTGTGTTTCAGCAGCTCAGAGTGCAGGTCACATGACCCAGAGGCGGCAGTGAGGAATCCTGTATTCAGCTGCAGGTCACATGACCCAGGGGCAGCAGTGAGAAATCCTGTATTCAGCTGCAGGTCACATGAGCCAATGGAAGCAGTGAGAAACCCTGTAATCAGCTGCAGGTCACATGACTCAGTGGCAGCAGTGAGAAACCCTGTAATCAGCTGCAGGTCACATGACCCAGGGGCAGCAGTGAGAAATCCTGTATTCAGCTGCAGGTCACATGAGCCAGTGGCAGCAGTGAGAAATCCTGTATTCAGCTGCAGGTCACATGAGCCAGTGGCAGCAGTGAGAAATCATGTATTCAGCTGCAGGTCACATGACCCAGGGGCAGCAGTGAGAAATTCTGTATTCAGCTGCAGGTCACATGACCCAGTGGCAGCAGTGAGAAATCCTGTATTCAGCTGCAGGTCACATGACCCACTGGCAGCAGTGAGAGATCCTGTATTCAGCTGCAGGTCACATGACCCAGGGGCAGCATGAGAAATTCTGTATTCAGCTGCAGGTCACATGACCCAGTGGCAGCAGTGAGAAATCCTGATTCAGCTGCAGTCACATGCCCAGTTTCAGCAGTGAGAATCCTGTATTCAGCTGCAGGTCACATGACTCAGTGCAGCAGTGAGAATCCTGTATTCAGCTGAGGTCACATGGCCAGTGGCAGCCCGTGAGAAATCGTGTATTCAGCTGCAGGTCACATGAACCAGGGGCGCAGTGAGAAATCCTGTATTCAGCTGCAGGTCAAAATGACCCAGTGGCAGCAATGTTTAAAAACCTGTATCAGCTGCAGGTCACTGAGCCAGTGGTAGCAGTGAAAAATCGTGTATTCAGCTGCTGGTTGCATGACCAGGGGCAGCAGTGAGAAATCCTGTATTCAGCTGCAGGTCACATGACCCAGGGGCAGCAGTGAGAAATCCTGTATTCAGCTGCAGGTCACATGACCCAATGGTATGCAGTGAGAAATCCTAAAATTTAGCTGCAGGTCACATGACCCAGGGGCAGCAGTGGACATCCTGTATTCAAACTGCAGGCCACATGACCCAGGGGCAGCAGTGAGGAATCCTGTATTCAGCTGCAGGTCACCTGACCCCGGGGCAGCAAGTGAGGAATCCTGTATTCAGCTGCAGGTCACATGACCCAGTGGCAGCAGTGAGAAATCCTGTATTCAGCTGCAGGTCACATGACTCAGTGGCAGCAGAGAGAAATTCTGTATTCAACTGTAGGTCACATGACCCAGTGGCAGCAGAGAGAAATCCTGTATTCAGCTGCAGGTCACATGACCCAGGGGCAGCAGTGAGGAATCCTGTATTCAGCTGCAGGACACATGACCCAGTGGCAGCAGTGAGAAATCCTGTATTCAGCTGCAGGTCACATGACCAGTGGCAGCGTGAGAAATCCTGTATTCAGCTGCAGGTCACATGACCCAGTGGCAGCAGTGAGAAACCCTGTATTCAGCTGCAGGTCACATGACCCAGTGGCAGCAGAGAGAAATCCTGTATTCAGCTGCAGGGAAGCAAAATTACTTGTGCACCTAGAAGCTATTTCCATAAACTAAAGGGAAAAAAATGGAGCGGTTCTTTAAATGACCATAGAGATAATAATTGCGCCAACCGGTGCACATTCCCCTGCTCATTAATCATAGGAACCATAATGCACTTTATTGTACCGAAATGGAAAAGTAACAAGTGTTCGTTTCTGCCTCTCCTCCTCTTCTCCTGTATTTAACAGCTTAGGTCTCATTTAGGGAAAAAAAAAAAAATGAAGTGAAACGCGCCAAGAGCCTTAAAAGTCAGCGCACAAAGGTGAGCGCAATTCAAGAGGGAATTATGGCGGCTTGCTGATCACATAATAATACAAATCACAAAAGCACTTAAACTATTCCGCGCCCCCGAATGCCTCGTATCTGGAGACGCCACCGACCTGCACTATTACAGCACCGGCAGCTCGACGCGTTTCACAGAAAAAAAAAAAAAAGTCAAAAAGAACAAATTGAATTAAACCATAAATAATAAGACAGAAACGAACGCCAAACGGTATTTTTTATCTTACCATCTGCTGAATATTCCTGTAGTCAAGGGAAACACATTTGATGTACGTCGGAGCCTCCCAGTACGCCTCCCCCACCTCGTCCAGAACGCACTTTCGGAGAATGAGTCCTGCAAACGAGCAATAGGATTGTATGACTGTTCCCCAATAGACTGCAACTAAGGTCAAAGAGTTTACTATGGAATGGAACAACATTCTATCTGCGCCCAGGAAAGCTGGGTGTTATTACAGTTCCTATAGAGGAGGGGTCTGCAATGTCAGCTCCACAGCTGTTGGAAAACTACATCTCCCATCATGCCCACTGATATAGAGTATATAAATGCATGATGGGAGTTGTAGTTTCCAAACAGCAGACCCCTGCTATAGAGGGTTCCATACAGCTTTCCACAAACTATACCTGGCTATGGATTGGAGGGGAAATACCCAACATCCAGCACCAAAAAGTTTCCTATGATATGGAAAACTTTTTACCTGTGCCTGGGAAAGCTGGATGCCATTATTGCTCTTAAAGGGGTTTCTACCCAGTTTTGCAGGAACTATACCCGGCTATGCATTGGAGACAATATATGCACTGGAGGGGATAGATCCAACACCTCCTTTTGCAGTTATTGGGGTTTCCCAAAAAATCAAAAAGTTTCCTATAAAATGGAAAAATTTCTATCTGTGCCCAGAAAAACTGGGTGCCATGACAATTCCTACGAGGGGGTTGCCATTCAGCTTTCCAAGAATTATCCCTGGCTATGTATTGGAGTGAATATATCAGTATCTCCTTCTATCAGGTACTGGGGTTCCCCCCAAATACATGCACAAATAAAAATGTTCCTATGAAATGGAAAACTTTTTATCTGCGCCTGGGAAAGCTGGGAGCCATTATTGCTCATAAAGGGGTTTCCACCCAATTTTCCAGGAACTATCCCTGCCCATGCATTGGAAAGGATATATCTGGCACCCAGCATCGCCTTTTCTCAGGTACTGGGGTTCCCTAAAGGCACATTTCCCTAAAATTAAAATTTTCCAATGAAACGGGACACATTCTGTCTGCGCCTAGGAAAGCTTGGTATAATTAGAGCTCCAAAGGTGGGTACCACCCAGCTTTCCAGGAAATACCCCTGAGTATGCATTGGAGGGGATTGATTCAACATCTCCTTTTTCAGTTATTGTGTTCCCCAAAAACATTAAAAAGTTTCCTATAAAATGGAAAACATTTTATCTGTGTCCAGGAAAGCTGGGTGCCGTCATTGCTATTTCCAGGAACTACCCCTGATTATGCACTGGAGGAGGTATATCCAACATCCAGCCTCTCTTTCTCTCTGGCACTGGGGTTCCCCCAAAAAATCAAAATGTTCCTGTGAAATGGAAAACATTCTGAGTCTAGGAAAGCTGGGTATCATAATAGCTCCTTTTCTAAGCTACTGGGGTTTCCTCAGCACACAATTCCACTACAATCCAAAGTCTCCCATAAAATGGGAGACATTCTTTCTGTGCCCAGGAAAGAGACCCCGGTGTCATTACCATTTCCTTCCATGAGGGGGGTTTGCAATCTAAGCTTGTTACACGATATGCATTGGGAGGAATATATCCAGGTTCTCTTTCTCTCGGGTACTGGGGTTCACCCAATGCACATTTTCACTAAAATCAGAAAACTTTCTATCTGCGCCTGGGAAAGCTGGGTGCCAATATAGGTGCGTTATATAGGGTTGGACACCCAAATTTCTGTAAACTTATCCTGGCTATGCCAATTGGAGGGATACAGTCAAGCATCACCTGATCTATCTCGAGGGACTGGGTGTTCCCAAAAAAAAAATCTAAAAGTTTATTATGAAATGGAAAACATTCTAATTGAGCCTAGGGACGTTGTGCGCTACTAGAGATTTTGGCAGGATCTGTCCCCAGCTCACTGACCGAACATTCCTTCCAATGTAGGGTGATCTGACCTTTCGGGGAGCAATCAGCCCTTTTTTGGGTGGAACATTTCAATGGACATACAGTGCATCACATCCAGGCCGTGTGCTTGGATTCATCATCATTATCAAGATCTTTGACCCCGTCAGTGAATGGAAACATTGTTTACATACAGAGCTGAGGGTCTGTAACAATGTGTCCATAAACCTTGGATCCTCCAGACTGAACCTTCTCCCTGTGACCCCAGAGATGTGGCCAGAGGCGGCTTCATGGGCGCTGTCCACTGGCTGAGGTGCTGAAATGAGGTTTGTCAGTTCTGAAGAAGACCCTGCTCCTTACAAGCTGAGAAGTGATCTTCACACTGGTTAATATACACAGCTGAGTCACATTATTATGACCTCATATCCAGAGTGACCGGGTTTGGGTGGTGCACACCCGGGCGAGCAGAAAAGACGGGGCCTCTGACATGACTCAATGTGGTCCTGGGTAATGGTTCTGTCCACAGGTGATATGGGAGAGCGCGACTGCATCTCACAATGTGCTGGAGGCGGCAATAGAGCTCAAGAACCACCATCCAGGGGCTCCGTCGACAGCTTTGTGGAGAGTGTCCTTTAGCGCCAACACCAACATCCAGGGGTTCCACAGCTGCGTTGTGCTGTAGGGTCCATAGAGGCAAACACCACCTCCCGGGGCTCCCAAAGTGCTGGAGGGGTCCCATAGCCAACACCACAACCAGGGGCCCCAAACTGTGGAGGGGGGCCCCTAAGCCAACACCACCATCCGGGGGTCACGGCGCTGGGGGGGCCATAGAGCCAAAACCCCATCCAAAGGCCCCCAAAGCTGCTGGGGGGTCCTGAGCCCCAAAACCACCATCCGGGGCCACGCTGCTGGGGGGTCCATAGACCAACACCCCATCCAGGGGCCCCCCCAGCTGCTGGAGGGGTCCCTAGAGCCAACACCACCATCAGGGGCCCCACAGCTGCTGGGGTTCTATAGACCAACAAACCCACCAATCCCCCGGGGCCCCACAGCTGTGGAGGGTCCATAGACCAACACCCACCAAAACCAGGGGCCCCACAGTGCTGGAGGGGGCCAAAGCCCAAACCACCATCAGGGGCCCCCCCAGCTGTGGAGGGTCCCTGGACCAACAAACCAAAAACCCATCCACAAATAAATTAAGGGGTGGGAAATTCAGGCCAGGGTTGGGACTTGAAGGTCTTTGGGCCGCTCCTCCAAACTATCATTTCTCTAACCGTTTGACATTTTCCCTGGGGCCCCAAACCCCTAGGGGGGAGCAGAGGGAGTGACATCCGCCTGCTCTGGGGCCCAATACACAGAGGGTTAAAGAGGTGCGTGCATCCCTTCTCCCGGGGGCCCCATTAACAGTGGGTTAGCAGATGCAGTGACATCCGTCTGCTCCCGGGGCCCATAAAACGTAGGTTTTGCAGAGGGGCAGTGACAAACCGTCGGCTCCATGGGGCCCTACCAGTAGGGGTTTGCAGGGTGCATGACATCTTTGGCTCCATGGCCTCTACACATAGGGTTGCAGAGGTTTGCGTGACATCCATTGCTCCAGGGCCCCATACACAGTGGGGTTTGCAAGGGGGGCAGTGCAATTTTGTCCGGGGCCCCTACACATAGGGTTGCAGAGGTAGGGGCATCCTCCCGCTCCCGGGGGCCCCCTACACAGTAGGGTTAGCAGAGGTGCAGTGACTCCCCTGTCCGGGGGGTCCTAACAGTAGGGTTAGAGAGGGGGTTTTGGGGAAACCCGTCTTCCGGACCCCTACAGGTGGGTTTTCAGAGGGGCAGTGACATCCTCTGCTCCAGGGCCCCATACACAGTAGGGTTAGCAGAGGTGCAGGGACTCCCCTCTGCTCCGGGGCCCCTTAAAATTGGGGTTTGCAAGGGGTTTCAGTATTCCGGCTGCTCCGGGCCCCTAAAAGTAGGGTTAGCAGGGTGCGGACATCCATCTGTTGGGGCCCCAACTCTGTAGGTTTAGCGGGTGCAGTGACATCCAGTTGGGGCCCATACCAGTAGGGGTTACAGGGTGCGTTTCATCGTTTTGGGCCCGGGGCCCCATACAAGTAGGGGGTTAGAGAGGTGCAGTACTCATCTGCTCCGGGGCCCCCCACACAGTTGGGGGTTTGAAGGTGCAGTGAATCCATCTGTCCGGGCCCCAACACAGTAGGGGTTCAGGGTGCGGGACATCAGTCTGTCCGGGCCCATACACAGTAGGGGGTTTGCAGATGGGGTGGGCATCCATCTGCTCCGGGCCCATAACAGTAGGGTTAGCAGAGGTGCAGTAAATCCATCGCTCCAGGCCCCCTACACATAGGTTTTGCCGGGGGGGTGCCGTGAATCCGTCTCCTGGGGATCCCTACCAGTAGGGGTTTGCAGAGGTGCGTGACATCCGTCGTCCGGGCCCCATACACAGTAGGGGTTGGGAGAGGGGGAGTGAAATCCGTTGCTCCGGGGCCCCATAAAGTAGGGTTAGCAGAGGTGCAGTGAATCCGTCTGCTCCAGGGCCCCTACAAGTAGGGTTACAGGGTGCGTGACATCCGCTGTCCGGCCCCATCACATAGGGGTTACAGAGGTGCAGTGACATCCCTCTGCCCGGGGTCCCATCACAGTGGGGTTTTGCAGAGGGGCAGGGAAAACCCTTCTCCGGGGCCCCCAAAACGTAGGGGTTAGCAGAGGTGAAGTGACATCCTCCCCGCTCGGGGCCCCATACACGTGGGTTGCAGAGCTGCAAATGAATCCGTCTGCCCAGGGCCCCATCACAATAGGGTTAGCGAGGGGCAGTGACTCCGTCTGCTCCCGGGGCCCCTTTCAATTGGGTTTGCAGAGGGGGGCCGGAATCCGTCTTCCCGGGGCCCATACAAGTGGGTTAGCAAGGTGAAAGTGACATCCCTGCTCCGGGGGGCCCATACACAGTGGGGTTTTGCAGAGGGCAGGGGCATCCGTCTTCTCCGGGGCCCCTACACATAGGGTTAGCAGAATGCAGTACACCTCTGCTCCCCGGGGCCCCATAGCAGTAGGGTTGCAGAGGGGCAGTGACATCCTTGCTCCCCCGGGGCCCCAAACCACAGTGGGTTAGCAGAGGTGCAGTGACTCTGTTGCTCCGGGGCCCCCTACGGGGGTTGGGGAAAAGGTGCAGTGACATCCGTCTGCTCCGGGCCCCATACACGGTAGGGTTAGAGAGGTGCAGTGACATCCCCTCGCTGGGGGCCCCATACACAGTAGGGTTGAGAGGAGCCCGGGGTCTGTTGCTCCGGGCCCTCTACACATAGGGGGCAAGGGCAGTGAATCCGCCCGTCCGGGGCCCCCTACACGTAGGGTTAGCAGAGAGCGTACATCTTCTGTCCGGGTTTTCCCTACACGTGGGGTTTGCAGAGGTACGTGCCCTTTTGCTCCCGGGGCCCCTACACGTAGGGGGTTGCGGGTGCAGGAATCTGTCTGCTCCGGGGTTTATACACGTAGGGTTAGAGAGGTACAGTGACATCCGTTGCTCCGGGGCCCCATACAAGTAGGGTTAGCAAGGGGTAGTGACATCCCCCCTGCTCTGGGCCCCATAACAGTGGGTTTCAGAGGTGTAGTGACATCCCCTGCTCTTGGGCCCCATACACAGTGGGTTAGCAGAGTGAGTGACATCCCCCTGCTTGGGGCCCCATACACATAGGGTTAGCGGGGGCAGTGCAGTCTGCTCGGGGGGGCCCCCCACACAGTAGGGTTTGCAGAGGAGCAGAAATCTGTCTGTCCGGGGCCCCATACACAGTGGGGTTTTGCAAGGTGCAGGACATCCGCCTGCTCCTCGGCCTCATACACAGTAGGGTTAGCAGAGATGCAGTGAATCTGTCCTCCGGGGTTCCATACACAGTGGGTTTTCAAGGTACGTGACACCGCTGCTCCGGGGCCCCCTAACATAGGGTTAGCAGAGGTGCAGTGACATTGTCTGCTCCGGGGTTCCTAACAGTAGGGTTAGAGAGGTCAGTGAATGTTGTCCGGGGCCCCATACACAGTAGGGGTTTGCAGATGTGTAGTGAACCCGCCGGGGGCCCCCCCACACAGTGGGTTTGGAGGGGGTAGTGCACCCTTGTCTGGGGCCCTTCACAGTGGGGTTTGCAGAGGTGTAGTGACATCCCTCTGCTCTGGGGCCCCATACACAGTAGGGTTAGCAGGGGCAGTGACATCCGTCTGCTTTGGGGCCCCATAAAAAGGGGTTTACAGAGGTGCAGTCACTGTCTGCTCCGGGGGGCCCCTACACAGAGGGTTAGCAGAGGGGGTAGTGCACTGTTGCTTCGGGGCCCCATACACAGTAGGGGTTAGCAGAGGTGCAATGACATCCGTTGCTCCGGGGGGGCCCCTTACAAGTAGGGGTTTGAGGGGGCAGTGATATCCTTGTTCGGGGCCCATACACAGTGGGGGAGCAGAGGTGCGTGACATCCCTTGTTCGGGGGGCCCCATACTAAAAGGTGGTTTATTTCCCAAACACGATACCTTCACCACAGCAGCCGCCCAAAAAGGACCAGCCGCACCGTGTGGGGAGTCCGCCCCCCTGCGGCTGAAAGTGAGAATCAGAAAAAGGGATATGTGTGCGAACCCATCACCTTATACTGCCCCAGTTGGGGCCCCCGGGGTTCTTTCAGATCTATGCCCAAAGGGGCTGCAGGTCGGGTCTCCAGCTGTTTTGGAAACGGGGCAACTCCCATCATGCATTAAAATAAAAATTTTAACAGGGGGGGCTGTGGGGGATGTGGGTTTCCCAAACGTGGGAGCCGGCTGCGACTCTGAATCTCCGCAAACAGGGCTGCCACCAGTCATCTAACCGTTTCCGGGCCCCATAGAGCGAAATTAAATGGGGCCCCCACCCATTACTAGTTCCTATTGTTTAACTTTATCCATGGGCCCCTTTTGATTAGGGCCCCTGACAGGAGTACTGCCCTATTGGCACTGCTGTACGCAAAGCATGAAGTGGTCATAATAATGTGACTTGACGGTGTAGTTATAAAGCATAGTGGAGGGACTCTGCAGCATATTAAGCCTCTGCTTAGACAGGGGGTGGATTTCAGACTACCTCAGCCTCCAACAGACAATGCAGCTGAGCCGGAGTCACTGATCACCATGACCCTTCAGAGGAGTCAAAACTTCTCCCTGGTTCAGGGTCACGGAGTCTGTCCTCGTCCAGGCAGCGGAGGGGACAGTCAGCCCTTACCTGTGGCATTTCGGGGGCACCCTACCTCGGCACTCAGCCCTCACTTGTGACATTTCGGGGGCACTGGACCTCTGCAGTCAGCCCTTACCTGAGGCGTCTCGGGGGCACCCGACCTTGCGGGTCAGCCCTTACCTGTTGCGTTTCGGGGGCACCGGACCTCGGCGGCCAGCCCTTACCTGTGGCGTTTCGGGGGCACCCTACCTCGGCGGACAGCCCTTACCTGTTGCGTTTCGGGGGCACCGGACCTCGGCAGTCAGCCCTTACCTGTGGCGTTTCGGGGGCACCCTACCTCGACCGTCAGCCCTTACCTGTGGCGTTTCGGGGGGGCACCCTACCCTTTGGGGGTCAGCCCCTTACCTGTGGCGTTCGGGGGCACCCTACCTCGGCAGTCTGCCCTTACCTGTGGCGTTTCGGGGGCACCCTACCTCGGCGGTCAGCCCTTACCTGTGGCGTTTCGGGGGCACCCTACCTCGGCGGTCAGCCCTTACCTGTGGCGTTTCGGGGGCACCCTACCTCGGCGGTCAGCCCTTACCTGTGGCGTTTCGGGGGCACCCTACCTCGGCGGTCAGCCCTTACCTGTGGCGTTTCGGGGGCACCCTACCTCGACCGTCAGCCCTTACCTGTGGCGTTTCGGGGGCACCCTACCTCGGCAGTCAGCCCTTACCTGTTTGGCAATTTCGGGGGCACCCTACCTCGCAGTCAGCCTTACCTGTGGCGTTTTTGGGGGGCCCCCCTACCTTGGCGGTCAGCCCTTACCTGTGGCGTTTCGGGGGCCACCGGAACCCCGGCGGCCAGCCCTTACCTGTGGCGTTTTGGGGGCACCCTTTTCCTTGGCGGTCAGCCCTTACCTGTGGCGTTTCGGGGGCACCCTACCTTGGCGGTCAGCCCTTACCTGTGGCGTTTCGGGAGCACCCTACCTCGACCGTCAGCCCTTACCTGTGGCGTTTCGGGGGCACCCTACTCGGCGGGCCCCGCCCTTACCTGGTTTGGGGTTTTGGGGGCAACCCCACCTCGGGGGGCCAGCCCTTTAACCCGTGGGCGTTTTGGGGGGCACCCCACCTCGGCGGCCCCGCCCCTTCCCCGTGGGTTTTGGGGGCACCGGACCTCGACAAATCAGCCCCTTTTCCCGTGGCGTTTTTGGGGGGCACCGGAAAACCCCGACCGTCAGCCCCTTAAAATGTGGCGTTTCGGGGGAAAAAACCCCAACCCCGGCGTCCGCCCTTACCGTGGCGTTTCGGGGGCCCCTAAACCCTTTGGGGGTCAGCATTAAAAATTTTGGGGGTTTCGGAGCACCCCCCCTTGGGGGTCAGCCTTTAAACCCGTGGCGTTTCGGGGGGCCCCGGAAACCCCGGCCGTTTTTCCTGCCGGGGGTTTTCTTGCCCGAAAGGGCCGCAGGTAGTTTTCCTCCCCGGGGGAGGGTTCGTGGGGGGCCCGGGGGGTACAGAAAAGATCGGTGGTTAAAGGTTCAGTTCTATTTGCCCCAAAATTTGTTTACGGAATTTTTCCCCTCCGAGGTGGGAGCGGGTGATTAACTTCCTTCTGGCAGAGACTTGAGCCGGGCAAGAGATTTTTCATTAAAAAATTGGGAAAAGGGAGGAAAAGCGCCCGTTGGGGTCATTGCTTGCTGATGAAAACCTTTTTTCGCGGGGGCTCGTTATTTACAAAAAAATTTTCTGGTTAATTAAACCCGGGGAGGTGCCCCCATCACATCCCAAAGGGAGGGATAGCCCGGGGGCGCAAAACCGGCAGCACATACGGGGGTTTTTTTTCCCACCTGGCAATGAAACCATCCAAAGGCCCCCGCGCCGGCCGTATTCCCCGAACGATCGCTGCCAAAAAAAAGCCCGGTTGGGGGCCCCACGTGGGCCCGGGGCAGGGCAGACCCCCGATCCCCGTTTAAGCTGTTTTGCCAAATTTTGGGGGCATAAATTTTATAGAGTTTACAGGGGGGCGGGGTCTTAATCCCAAAATATCAAAAAATGTAAAAAAAAGGCAGTTCAGTGGACTGATCTCCTTAAATACTCTGCGGCACTGTGGATTTCTTCTCCTAGGTAATTCGCAAATCCTCTGCTCTTTTTTTTCTGGTTAAAATGCAGCGTTGTCTTCCCCCAAAATCAAATATTTGGGATAAGGTCCCTTGTACAAGATTAGCATACTGCTCTGCTGAAAATTCCCCTGTGGGTTTCTGGGGACCTTTTTTCTTAGGCCCAAATTTCAGTCCCTTTTTCCCCTTGTTCCTACCCGGGGTTTTTAAAAATTTTATATTATCTTCCACTGACATCTAGATATTCCCGTGAAAAAGGTCCCTTGCATAAGATTAGAAAAACTGCTCTCCCAAAAATACCTTTTTGCTGCTGTGGGGCTTCTTCTCCTAGGATATTCTCAGTCTATGGGGGGGGGTTTTTTTTTCCCCCTTTTTTTGGTAAATGGTCTGTTTTCATTACCAGATATATTTATTTAGTGATCAGGTCATTTTCACAAATTAAACATTTGTGATCTCCTGAATACTCTGTGCTGCTTGGAGAAGGGCTTTTAAGTTATTCCCCAGTTAGTCCTCTGCTTCCTACCTTTTTAAAGTATATTAAAACTTCCCCTGATACATTTTATTAGTGGGTTAAGTCATTGGGACAAATTTAGCATTTTCTGCTGACCGAAATACTTTGTGTGCTTTGGGGGGTCTTCTCCGGGAGGGGCATTTTTTAGTCCATTTTCCTTTGGGGTTTTCCTCCCCCGGGCTCAAACGCATTATCTTTCTTACATCATCTATTGTGATCAGGTCATTGGGAAAGATTAGCCCCATTAAAAATTTTTTCTCTCCTGAAAACTCTGTGGGTGTTTGGGGACGTCTTTTTAGGTAATTTTTTAGTTTATGTCCTCTTGCTCTCCTTACCGGGGGGAAAAATGCATTTCTATCTTCGCTGTAAGGACCACTGTAGAAAAAGTAATTTGGCCTCGGCGCTCACATCCACAGAGTTAGTGAAAGGATCAAGGTGACATGGAAATCACTAAAAGGGTTTATCAAAGCAACAAAGGGGGTTAAAATTTGACGCGTTTCACGTCAGCAGCGGCGCTTCATCAGGAGGTGGATCATCCGGGGAAGACTGTTACATTTAAACAAATGATTGACAATTAGTGATCACAGTCTCAAGAGGATTGGACCTGACATCCATCAATCAGAATAATCCTTAAAGGGGTTTTCTTATTCCAGCATTTGGCAGCCATTTATACTGATTGCTAAGCAGAGCTTGTGAAATGGAGGGGCATGTTTCTCCTCCAAGCAGGGCGTATCTTCGCTCTCTGCAGACATGGTCCCACACTGTGCACATGAGGATTCATTCTGTGTGAGCTGGGGGAAGGGAGAGGTTCTCAGCTGTCCTTGGAAGTGAAAAGCTAAGTGTAACTCCATAGTGTATATCTACATTACTCACTCTCTCCACATACTTTGTAATTAGAATGGGCATTTGACATTCAGGACTCTAGGAAAGATGGGTGATTTTTTTTTCTCTGTCTTTCACACACAGTGATATATCCTGCAGATTATTACACCTCTGACCTTTACAGATCTGCAGAACAAAACTATACGATTTATCTGTTATCAAAAAATCAGTAAAAATGTATCCGCTTAGATTAAGCTCTGCCCACCCTGCAGTGACAAAAAAACGACCTGAAAACCAAATACTTTAAACGTTCAGAAAACACAGGAGTTTTCTGTCCCCTGCCGGTCAAAAGCAGCTGGAAAAATGGCCGCTTTTTGCCGCATTTTTACGGCCATTTTTTGGCGCCTTTTTTGCTTCTCTCCAAGTCTGGCTTTTTAATGTCTGCATAAATCAAGCCGTTGGCTGTAACTCCGCCCTACAAAAGGGGATGGAAAGCAAATTACTGCATTTACATGGAATCTTGTAGTCCGTTTACGGATTTTGATGTTGGTAAAATTCTCTCGCTTTTGTCGCCAAAAATACTTTTGTTTATGAATTGAGCCCTAAAGTCCACTTTGTATGGATTTTGGCACTAATAAAGTTATCTCACTTTTGCTGCTTAAAATCCTTTTTTTTTTTTTTTTTAAAGATTTTGGCTCTAATAAAGTTATCTCACTTTTGTCGCTAAAAATACGTTTTTTAGAGATTTTGGTGCTAAAATGTATTTTTTTTAAAGTATTTTGGTGCTAAAATCCATGTTTTTATGGATTTTGCTGCTAATAAAATTATCTCGCTTTTGCTGCTAAAAATCCGGCTTTATACGGATGTTGGCGCTAAAAAATTCATCTCCAAAATCTGTAAAAAAAAATAATGGATTTTTAGCGACAAAAGCGAGATAACTTTATTAGTGCCAAAATCTGTAACAATGTGGATTTTAGCTCCGTAACCCATAAAAAAAGCGCATTTTTGCCGACAAAAGTGAGATAAATTGATTAGCGTTGAAATCCGTAAACCTAGGGGCCTAAAGGAGATTTTAGAATTGATTCATCAGTGATTGCAACAATGTTACAGCTCTGCTGTGTTATTATCTGTAGAGTGTCCTTGTTACCTGTTACTATTTGTGTAGTGGATTTAACATTTGTTACTATTTATATAGTGAATTTACTTCTCGCTTCAATGGTTATAAGGATTATTCTGATAGATGGGCGTCAGGTCCAATCCTCTGGATACTGTGATCACTGAGGGAGACCTGTATGAAGGAAGGAGCGACAAAGTGAATAGTCGAGTCTTGTTTTCCGTGTATAATGCGCCTGAATTTATGAAAAAGCGTTTTTTGTGCGATTATAAATGGCGTCTAAAGTTCCCGCCCCTCGCCTGTGTATTTGGTGCATTATGGAACTTAGGCGCATTAGTAATGCCCCAAACATGTATAAAGGCTATAGATAGGCTGGAAATCAAAGAGAAGTCATTAGAATAACATGTTAGTGAAACTATGGAACTGATCCTGCTTGGGGGACCACAGGTCCCAGCAATACCTGTGCTGTGCTGGCTCTTGCTGTATGTAGAATAAAGGCTCAGAGCAGCAAAAATACATTCGAATTTAATGTAGTAAAAATGTTAAATATAAAAATCTGAACAACATCATCAATGGGTTTTTTAATGTAAAATTTGTTTTAGATTCTATTAATTTTAAATACATTTTTTAGGAGATATTTTTCATATTTTTGGGATATTCTTTATTTTATATTAATTTATATGATCATATTTTTCATTAAATTTAAATAATTAATTTTTTTGCAGTTTGATAATTATCAGATATCACTTTTTATTATTGCACTGGGGGAAGTTGAGAAATATTGGACATTTTTGCCCCTTACAGCAAATCTATCTCCACTGCGACTCCTCAGGCTCAGGCAGATCACATTGACATAGGTCTGCCTGTCCGAGCACATTGACATAGGTCTGCCTGTCCGAGCACACTGACATAGGTCTGCCTGTCCGAGCACACTAATAGTTGCTGTCCGGCTAATGCGCCTAGTGCCGAACCACATTCATATATGTGTCTAATATTACGAGTGTGGAGCGACGACCCCAGAACACTCATGTCGGCGCATTAGAAAGTGTTATGAACAATGCGCCCAACACAGTCATTGGGTGCATAGACGTCGTAGCCGCTCACTTAGGCGCATTTTACGCCAGAAAAAGGGTGAAAAAACCCGATCATACAGGTCTCCCTAAATGTCAATCATTGTGTTTAAATGTTATGGTCTATCCCGGCTGATCCACCTCCCGATGAAGCGCTGATGTTGGTGTGAAACGCGTCAAATTTGAACCCCTTTTCTTGTTAAGATGAACACACCTCTCTTCTAAAATACTCTGTGCTGCTGTGGGCCCTGGTTCTTCACAGTATATCGCCCAGTCTATGGCTGCCACAAGATCTGTATATTTCTCTACTTCTTAGGTAAAGGGTATAAAAAAAGAGAGGTGGCGCTCTTCTGTGAAAGTATGTCCAATACAATAAGCAATATATAAAATACAATAGAGGGTGCTCACCTGATGGTGTTGTGCGATTATGGTAGGGGCACAACACTCATGATGACAATGGTGGCTCAATCCGAGCCGCAGAAACAGCGGCCGCGTAGTCCTAATCCTCCGGAGCCAAAAAAGGCGACAGGCACGAAACGCGTTCTGCACGTTACTCTGCAATATTGGGGCTCATACCTTAATATTTTAATGGGATAAAATTTATATTTTTATCCTACGTCTATCTCTACGAGGATTATTACCAAGAAACGAGCGCCCGGTGCCTTGGTTTTTGTTGCTATTTTCTCTACTTCTTAGGACACTCTGAACGCCGACCTCTATCGAGACCACCCCTTCCTTTACATTTATACGGTCCTGACACTTTCTGTAGCGCTGCACAGAGATCATCACTTGCATTGTTCCCTGTACCCAATCTAAAATCCAAACGGACTTATTATTCTGGAGTGCGGAAGGGAGCACTCAGGGGGCGTTAAAGCAAAATGAGACAATAAATTAATAAATACCGCCATACAGTGCATAGTTATAGGCGCCGCTTGCTATATGCTCACATACTGTAACAGTTCCATACAGTTGCCTAAATAGCAGTGCCATACTGCGCTGTTACCATAATGCATTGCAAATGTGATGCGCTGCACATATAGTAATGCTGCGCAATATATTAGTAAATATCGCCAAACAGTGGGTAATTATAGGCATCACATGTGTAGTACCCACATAACAGTTCCATACAGTTGTCTAAATAGCAGTGCTATACTGAGCTGCTACCATCAAATGGAAATCTGATGCCCTGTATGTTGTCCATATAGTAATGATGCACAATATCTTAGTAAATACCACCATAGAGCGAGTACTTACATGTGCCATATAGTACACGTCCATGAAATTGGCTAAATAATAGTGCTATACTCAGCTGCTACCTGCATACATTGCAAATGTAATAGAGTCTGTATAGTAATGCTGCACAATGCCTTAGTATTAAATACCGCAATACAGTGGCTAATTATAAGAGCCCTACAGCACAGTGCCCACTTTTATAATATTGCTTAAATAGCAGTGCTATACTGTGCTGCCATCATGCATTGCAGAAGTAATGCACTGTACAGTATCTAATTGTAATGCTGCCACATACTATAGTGTCCACATAACAGTACCATAAAGTTTCCTTGATAGCAGTCGTATATGGTGCAGCTGCAATTATACATTGCAGAAGTAATACAGGGTACTGTGTCTAGCAATGTTGCACAATACATAAGTAAATTCTGCCATACAGTAAGTAATTATAAGCGCTATACAGTGCAGGGCCCACATAGCACTTCCATACAGTTGTCTACAGAGCAGTGCTATACTGTGCTGCTACAATTATACATTGCAGAAGTAATACAGGGTACTGTGTCTAGCAATGTTGCACAATACATAAATACCGCCATACAGTGAGTAATTATAAGCGCTATACAGTGCAGGGCCCACATAGCACTTCCATACAGTTGTCTACAGAGCAGTGCTATACTGTGCTGCTACAATTATACATTCCAGAAGTAATAAACTGTACAATGTCTGCACAATACCATAGTAAATACCGCCATATAGTACTCAAATAATACCGCCAAACATAACACAATCCTATGAATTCTAGGGCTGGCTGATATTCCTTGTATACCTGTGCTGGTTGTAGGTTGTATACTATCTATTTACTGAATGCAGATAGGTTTGTGCCCCCCCCCCCCTCCCTCCCCGGTCCTATCACACAGGCGCGCCAACGATGGCACTGGCGGTGCTGGCTTTGATGTGAGCTCATCTGGTGGCAGCGCCCGTCACCTGTCAATCTGCCACGTCCCATCTCATTATGACGCCGGCGCGAGCGGTTGCCATTAGCGGTGAGGTGGCGACAGGTGATCCCCTACAGGTGGGGGCTTCTATATGCCTCGTGTCCTGAGGCAATGATGGGGGAGAGCTGCCGGTGGCCCCGGGGCCCGAGCTTGATGGAGAAACATTCATTAGATGCTGATACGTTAGACAGGAGAGACCCAGGGGAGGCATTAGGAGCGTTACACATAGGACGTAGACAGCGGCTCACAGAGTGGCGGCATTTACTGGCAGCTGCCGAGCGGAATGCTGAGAGTTGTAGTTCATCCACAGTAACAAATGTCAACACTGTAATGTGATGTAATCTAATCCTATCCTGTGTGATACTGTCTGCTGAGCTGTGTATCTAATCCTATCCTGTGTGATACTGCCTGCTGAGCTGTGTATCTAATCCTATCCTGTGTGATACCGTCTGCTGAGCTGTGTATCTAATCCTATCCTGTGTGATACTGTCTGCTGAGCTGTGTATCTAATCCTATCCTGTGTGATACTGTCTGCTGAGCTGTGTATCTAATCCTATCCTGTGTGATACTGTCTGCTGAGCTGTGGATCTACTCCTATCCTGTGTGATACTGTCTGCTGAGCCGTGTATCTAATCCTATCCTGTGTGACAGTCTGCTAGAACTGTGTATCTAATCCTATCCTGGTGATACTGTCTGCTGAGCTGTGTATCCAATCCTATCCCTTTTCGTGATTACTGTCTGCTGAGCTGTGTATCTAATCCTATCCTGTGTGATACTGTCTGCTGAGCTGTGTATCTAATCCTATCCTGTGTGATACTGTCTGTTGAGATGTGTATCTAATCCTATCCTGTGTGATACTGTCTGGAGCTGTGTATCTAATCCTATCCTGTGTGATACTCTCTGCTGAGCCGCTGTATCTAATCCTATCCTGTGTGATACCATCTGCTGAACTGTGTATCTAATCCTATCCTGTGTGATACCATCTGCTGAGCCGTGTATCTAATCCTATCCTGTTGATTACCGTCTGCTGAGCTGTGTATCTAATCCTATCCTGTGTGATAACTGTCTGCTGAGCTGCTGTATCTAATCCTATCCTGCGTGATAGTCTGCTAAACTGTGTATCTAATCCTATCCTGTGTGTTAACTGTCTGCTGAGCTGTGTATCTAATCCTATCCTGTGTGATACTGTCTGCTGAGCTGTGTATCTAATCCTATCCTGTGTGATACTGTCTGCTGAGCTGTGTATCTAATCCTATCCTGTGTGATACTGTCTGCTGAGCTGTGTATCTAATCCTATCCTGTGTGATACTGTCTGCTGAGCTGCTGTATCTAATCCTATCCTGTGTGATACTGTCTGCTGAGCTGTGTATCTAATCCTCTCCTGTGTGATACTGTCTGCTGAGCTGTGCATCTAATCCTATCCTGTGTGATACTCTCTGCTGATTGGTATCTAATCCTATCCTGCGTGATACTGTCTGCTGATTGGTATCTAATCCTATCCTGTTGTGATACTGTCTGCTGAGCCGTGTGATCTAATCCTAATCCTGTGTGTACTGCCTGCTGAGCCGTGTATCTAATCCTATCCTGTGTTGATTTCTGTCTGCTGAGCTGTGTATCTAATCCTATCCTGTGTGATTACTGTCTGCTGAGCTGTGTATCTAATCCTTTTCCTGTGTGATACAGTCTGCTGAGCTGTGTATCTAATCCCATCCTGTGTGATACTGCCTGCTGAGCTGTGTATCTAAGCCCATCCTGTGTGATACGCTGAGCTGTGTATCTAATCCTCTCCTGTGTGAGACTGCCTGCTGAGCTGTGTATCTAATCCTATCCTGTGTGATCAGTCTGCTGAGCTGTGTATCTAATCCTATCCTGTGTGATACTGCCTGCTGAGCCGTGTATCTAATCCTATCCTGTGTGACACAGTCTGCTGAGCTGTGTATCTAATCCTATCCTGTGTGTTTACAGCCCTGCTGAGGCCGTGTATCTAATCCTATCCTGTGTGATTACTGCTGAGCCGTGTATCTAATCCTATCCTGTGTGATACTGCCTGCCGAGCTGTATCTAATCCTATCCTGTGTGATACTGCCTGCTGAGCTGTGTATCTAAGCCAATCCTGTGTGATACGCTGCCTTGATGGTTTCATCACACTTTACCTGGACACTTCTTCTCATTGCAGGGCTTGCTCTCCTCTGATTGTCCCTGGCAGGCTTCCCCTCCGAAAAACGGTCCGTAGCAGGTGCGCTCCCTCCTCTGCACCCCTCCGTCACACGTGGTGCTGCAGCCGCCCCACTGCCCCCACACCTGCCACTTCCCCTCCACTGCAAGGAAGGAAAAACTACCATTACCCCAGACAGAAAATCAGGAGCCCCCCAGCTTTCTGCAGCCCCCGAGCGGCAATCACAATGTATCATATTGTATCCATCACCGGTCATAGGAATCCCCATGAAGGAGGATATAAAGTATATAGCAAAGCTGAGACATATTCTACTCCAGTCACATCCAAAGCTGCAATACACATCACCACATCATGCACAGGTCTGTGCATATTCTATACATCATAGGTGAGAGGATCCTCATAAAGGAGGATATAATGTATATAGCAAAGCTGAGACATGTACACATTCTACTCCCCAGTCATCACAATGCCAACAATGCTGCATTGCAACAATCATTATAAGGCCCCAAAAATGTATTAGCAGGCATCCCCGCCTGCTGAAATATTTCCTTATACATCATAGGTGAGAGGATCCTCATAAAGGAGGATATAATGTATATAGCAAAGCTGAGACATGTACACATTCTACTCCAGTCACATCCAAAGCTGCAATGCACATTATAGCAAATGTACAGTGCATCGCTGCATATTCTATACATCATAGGTGAGAGGATCCTCATAAAGGATGATATAAAGCATATAGCAAAACGGATACATGTATAGAGGACATAAAGTATATAGCAAAGCTGAGACACATTCTACTCCAGTCACATCCGAAGCTGCAATACACATCACCACATTACAGCTCATGTACAGTGTATCTGTTCATATTCTATACATCATAAGTGACAGGAATTCCCATTAAGGAGTATATAAGATACATAGTATATCCATGACATATCCATTGCCACTTATCATATGCAACCATATCACATTCTACTCCAGTCACATCCAAAGCTGCAATATACATCACCACATCATGTACATTTTGTCTGTGCATGCAGTATACATCATAAGTGAGGGGAATCCCCATAAATGAGTATACAAAGTATACAGCATATCCATGACATACACTGCCGCTTATCATGTGCAACCACATCACATTCTACTCCACTCACATTCAAAGCTGCAATACACATCACCACATTACAGCATGTACAGTGTATCTGTTCGTATTCTGTACATTATAGATGAGAGAACTTCCCCTGAAGGATGATATAAAGTATATAGGATATCCATGACATGCACACTGCCACTCAACATGTGTGGATCACATTCTACCCCAGTCACATCCAAAGCTGCAATACACATCACCACATTGCAACACGAGAGCTGCACTGTGAGGATAGGCTTATAACTAACAGATCAGTCACTGGTAACAGGAGGATATAAAGTATATGGCATATCCATGACAAGTACTGTATACAGCATATCCATGTGCAGATTACATTCTACTCCAGTCACATTCAAAGCTGCAACACACATCACCACATTACAACACGTGAGCTGCACTGTGAGGATAGGCTTGTATCTAACATCTTAGCTGAGGCTTAATATTCTGCTGCATTGCAATGTATTACAGGGGTTCCTGGTGCAAACACTACATCTCCCACAATGCAGTACAGCAGAGTATGCTCCATACACAGCAGCACTGTGAGGATAGACTGATATCTAACAGATTAGCTGAGATCTAACTTTCTGCTACAGTGCAATGTATTACAGGGGTTCCTGGTGCAAACACTACATCTCCGACAATGCAATGTATTAGGTTACTGCAGAGGCATAATGTAAAGGTCCTGGGCTCCAACACCATATTAATTAAAGGGCCCCAATTACCATGTGCCATTTATACTGGAGTATTCTTATGTGGCAGAGAGGCATTTGGGCCCCTTCAGGCTCCAGGACCCTTCAGCAAATATTATTCTTGCACCCCTTATAGCTACAGCCCTGGTTCTAGGAGGTTCCTGATGAAAACACTACATCTTCCACAATGCAGTACAGCAGAGCATATTCTATACACAGCAGCACTTAGAGGGTAGAAACCTATCTAACTCATGTGTAGCTGAGACCTAATATTCTGCTACATTGCAGTTTATTATTGTGGGTGCAATCCCTACATCTCCCACAATGCAATACAGCAGAGCATGCTCTATACACAGCAGCACTGCAAGGATAGACTCCTATCTAAGTTAAATCTAGCTGAGACCTAATATTCTGCTACACTGGAATCTATTACAGCGGGTGCAAACACTACATCTCCCACAATGCAGCACAGCAGAGCATGCTCTACACATAGCAGCATTGTGAGGACAGACTCCTATCTAATTTATATCTAGCTGAGTCCTAATATTCTGCTACTCTGGAATATTTTACAGCGGGTGCAAACACTACATCTCACACAATGCAGCACAGCAGAGCATGCTCTACACATAGCAGCATTGTGAGGACAGACTACTATCTAAGTCATATCTAGCTGAGACCTAATATTCTGCTACACTGGAATCTATTACAGCGGGTGCAAACACTCCATCTCCCACAATGCAGCACAGCAGAGCATGCTCTACACATAGCAGCATTGTGAGGACAGACTCCTATCTAAGTCATATCTAGCTGAGACCTAATATTCTGCTACACTGGAATCTATTACAGCGGGTGCAAACACTACATCTCCCACAATGCAGCACAGCAGAGCATGCTCTACACATAGCAGCATTGTGAGGACAGACTCCTATCTAAGTCATATCTAGCTGAGACCTAATATTCTGCTACACTGGAATCTATTACAGCGGGTGCAAACACTACATCTCCCACAATGCAGCACAGCAGAGCACACGCCATACACACAATCAGGGGGCAGTGAGATTTTACATTTCTCCATGTTTTTTTTTTTTACATCAGGATCTTGATAATCTGACTCTTACCAGGACACTGCGTGAGGAAGCAATCTCTGACGTCCGACCACTGGCCGTGGCACTCGGAGCCCCCGTAGGACGGTCCGTTACACTCACGGATCCTTTTCTGGGTCCCATTGGAGCAGCTGGCGGAGCAGGCGCTCCAGCTCGACCACTCATTCCAGTTTCCATCCACTGCAAGGAGACATTAGGCCGTTAGTAGCATCTAATGATGTAGCAGAGCTGGATTTGTCATGTAGTCTTTCAGGTAATATATTACCATGGACATTCCCTGACTCTGCCATCTGATCTACCATCACTACAGTGCACAATGTATAGTAGTATCACACTGTGCTGAACACACACTCATCTCCACTACATCTGTGATATCCAGCTATAACTGACAAGCAGACGCCTGGCCGACAACCAGGTTGTCTCGCTTCTATCTCAGACACTTAGCTTTGCCTCATCTGTTAAATCCCGACCAAGTTTTGCAAAATCTTTCCATTAGATCATTTGTATTAAGCACTTGACAAATCCGGCTCTGCTACATACACCTGATTGAGATCGGCTGTGATGCACTAGTTCAGCACTGCTACATCAGACGCTATTGAGTGAGTTTGGTCATATTGAATGATTGATATTGGCTAAGTATGATTAAAAAATGACTGCTTCATTCGATTGACTGAGCTCTGCTACATACAATATGACACACTTAGAAGCGCTACATCGGAAATTCAGTTTTGTTAAATCTGGATCTGTACTAGACCCGACAACATAAGCTCTTACATCAGTCAAGTAGGTTGTCAGTTGCATCTGACAAACTCAGTTCTGCTACATCTACTACAAGCTTTGCTAATACGCCAAATCCATCGCTACTACATAGGACAAACTCAGCTCTGCTACATAGAAGATTTTCATGTATAAGACAATATGTATATACAAATGTCAAACTGAAAAACTTAGCTCTGCTTTATCTGACTACAAGTTATGCTATTATGCCAATCCCATCTCGATTACACAGGACAAACTCAAGTCTGCTACATGTGACTATAAGTTTTGCTATAATGCAACATCCATATGAGCTCTTCAACGAGTGTCAAACTGAAAAAAAAATCAGCTCTGCTACATCTCACTAGAAGGTATGTTATAAATTAAGCTCTGCTACATACAAGTAGCTCATCATTGCTACACCAGACCAGAATTCTATCTCTACTACATAGAACAATCTCAGCTCTGCTACATATGATTAACTCATCATTGCTATATCAGACTATATGAGCCTTTTTACAGATGTTATACGGAAGTACTGCATGACTTGACTAATCCAGCTCTGCTACATCTGTATAGCAGGAGAGACACAGGGTGTAAAGTGCTACTCACCAGGGCACAGGGCGATGTTACAGAACTTGGTCTGTTTCTCGGGCCCTTTGCATTGTTCCCCTCCGAACTGGGGCGGGCTGCAGGTCCGGGTCCGCTCTCTGTAGCCTCTTCCACAGGTGGATGAGCACAAACTCCACGGTGACCACTCGTCCCACGTACCGTGCACTGCGGGGACACAGAGCAGACACTGTAATACTGGGTGCTGCTCCTGTGCTGGGTGCTGCTCCTGTGCTGGGTGCTACCTACTGATATACTGGGTGCTACCTGCTCCTGTGCTGGGTGCTACCTACTGATATACTGGGTGCTACCTGCTCCTATACTGGGTGCTTGCTACCTGCGGTGACTGCTATATACTGGTTGCTACCTTCTGATATACTGGGTGCTACCGGCTCCTGTACTGGGTGCTACCTACTGATATACTGGGTGCTACCTGCTCCTGTACTGGGTGCTACCTGCTCCTGTACTGGGTGCTACCTGCTCCTGTGCTGGGTGCTACCTACTGATATACTGGGTGCTACCTGCTCCTGTGCTGGGTGCTACCTACTGATATACTGGGTGCTACCTGCTCCTGTGCTGGGTGCTACCTACTGATATACTGGGTGCTACCTGCTCCTGTACTGGGTGCTGCTCCTGTGCTGGGTGCTACCTACTGATATACTGGGTGCTACCTACTGATATACTGGGTGCTACCTACTGATATACTGGGTGCTACCGGCTCCTGTACTGGGTGCTACCAGCTCCTGTACTGGGTGCTACCTACTGATATACTGGGTGCTACCTGCTGATATACTGGGTGCTACCAGCTCCTGTACTGGGTGCTACCTACTGATATACTGGGTGCTACCTGCTCATGTACTGGGTGCTACCTACTGATATACTGGGTGCTACCTACTGATATACTGGGTGCTACCTGCTCCTGTGCTGGGTGCTACCTACTGATATACTGGGTGCTACCTGCTCCTGTGCTGGGTGCTACCTACTGATATACTGGGTGCTACCTGCTCCTGTGCTGGGTGCTACCTGCTCCTGTGCTGGGTGCTACCTGCTCCTATACTGGGTGCTACCTGCTCCTGTGCTGGGTGCTACCTACTGATATACTGGGTGCTACCTACTGATATACTGGGTGCTGCTCCTGTGCTGGGTGCTACCTGCTCCTGTGCTGGGTGCTACCTACTGATATACTGGGTGCTACCTACTGATATACTGGGTGCTACCTGCTCATGTACTGGGTGCTACCTACTGATATACTGGGTGCTACCTGCTCCTGTGCTGGGTGCTACCTACTGATATACTGGGTGCTACCTACTGATATACTGGGTGCTACCTACTGATATACTGGGTGCTACCTGCTCCTGTGCTGGGTGCTACCTACTGATATACTGGGTGCTACCTGCTCCTGTGCTGGGTGCTACCTACTGATATACTGGGTGCTACCTACTGATATACTGGGTGCTACCTGCTCATGTAGTGGGTGCTACCTACTGATATACTGGGTGCTACCTGCTCCTGTGCTGGGTGCTGCTCCTGTGCTGGGTGCTACCTACTGATATACTGGGTGCTACCAGCTCCTGTACTGGGTGCTGCCTACTGATATACTGGGTGCTACCTACTGATATACTGGGTGCTACCTGCTCCTGTACTGGGTGCTACCTACTGATATACTGGGTGCTACCTGCTCCTGTACTGGGTGCTGCTCCTGTGCTGGGTGCTACCTACTGATATACTGGGTGCTACCTACTGATATACTGGGTGCTACCTGCTCATGTACTGGGTGCTACCTACTGATATACTGGGTGCTACCTGCTCCTGTGCTGGGTGCTACCTACTGATATACTGGGTGCTACCTGCTCCTGTGCTGGGTGCTACCTACTGATATACTGGGTGCTATCTGCTGATATACTGGGTGCTACCTGCTCCTGTACTGGGTGCTTCTCCTGTGCTGGGTGCTACCTACTGATATACTGGGTGCTACCTGCTCCTGTGCTGGGTGCTACCTACTGATATACTGGGTGCTACCTACTGATATACTGGATGCTACCTGCTCCTGTACTGGGTGCTGCTCCTGTGCTGGGTGCTACCTACTGATATACTGGGTGCTACCTGCTCCTATACTGGGTGCTGCTCCTGTGCTGGGTGCTACCTGCTCCTGTGCTGGGTGCTACCTGCTCCTATACTGGGTGCTACCTACTGATATACTGGGTGCTACCTACTGATATACTGGGTGCTACCGGCTCCTGTACTGGGTGCTACCTACTGATATACTGGGTGCTACCTGCTCCTGTGCTGGGTGCTACCTGCTCCTGTACTGGGTGCTACCTACTGATATACTGGGTGCTACCTACTGATATACTGGGTGCTACCTGCTCCTGTGCTGGGTGCTACCTACTGATATACTGGGTGCTACCTGCTCCTGTACTGGGTGCTACCTGCTCCTGTACTGGGTGCTACCTGCTCCTGTGCTGGGTGCTACCTGCTCCTGTATTGGGTGCTACCTGCTCCTGTGCTGGGTGCTACCTACTGATATACTGGGTGCTACCTACTGATATACTGGGTGCTACCTGCTCATGTACTGGGTGCTACCTACTGATATACTGGGTGCTACCTACTGATATACTGGGTGCTACCTGCTCCTGTGCTGGGTGCTGCTCCTGTGCTGGGTGCTACCTACTGATATACTGGGTGCTACCTGCTCCTGTACTGGGTGCTACCTACTGATATACTGGGTGCTACCTGCTCCTGTACTGGGTGCTACCTACTGATATACTGGGTGCTACCTACTGATATACTGGGTGCTACCTGCTCCTGTGCTGGGTGCTGCTCCTGTGCTGGGTGCTACCTACTGATATACTGGGTGCTACCTACTGATATACTGGGTGCTACCGGCTCCTGTACTGGGTGCTACCTGCTGATATACTGGGTGCTACCTACTGATATACTGGGTGCTACCGGCTCCTGTACTGGGTGCTACCTGCTGATATACTGGGTGCTACCTACTGATATACTGGGTGCTACCTACTGATATACTGGGTGCTACCTGCTCCTGTACTGGGTGCTACCTGCTCCTGTACTGGGTGCTACCTGCTGATATACTGGGTGCTACCTACTGATATACTGGGTGCTACCTGCTCCTGTACTGGGTGCTACCTACTGATATACTGGGTGCTACCTGCTCCTGTACTGGGTGCTACCTACTGATATACTGGGTGCTACCTACTGATATACTGGGTGCTACCTGCTCATGTACTGGGTGCTACCTACTGATATACTGGGTGCTACCTGCTGATATACTGGGTGCTGCTCCTGTGCTGGGTGCTACCTACTGATATACTGGGTGCTACCTGCTCATGTACTGGGTGCTACCTGCTCCTGTATTGGGTGCTACCTGATCATGTATTGGGTGCTACCTGCTGATGTACTGGGTGCTACCTGCTCCTGTGCTGGGTGCTACCTGCTGATATACTGGGTGCTACCTGCTCCTGTACTGGGTGCTACCTGCTGATATACTGGGTGCTACCTGCTCCTGTGCTGGGTGCTACCTACTGATATACTGGGTGCTACCTGCTCCTGTGCTGGGTGCTACCTACTGATATACTGGGTGCTACCTGCTCCTGTACTGGGTGCTGCTCCTGTGCTGGGTGCTACCTACTGATATACTGGGTGCTACCTGCTCATGTACTGGGTGCTACCTACTGATATACTGGGTGCACCTGCCTGCTGTACTGGTGTGCTAGGCTCCTGTGCTGGGTGCTACCTACTGATATACTGGGTGCTACCTGCTCCTGTTTTGGGTGCTACCTGCTGATGTACTGGGTGCTACCTACTGATATACTGGGTGCTGCTCCTGTGCTGGGTGCTACCTACTGATATACTGGGTGCTACCGGCTCCTGTACTGGGTGCTGCTCCTGTGCTGGGTGCTACCTGCTGATATACTGGGTGCTACCTGCTCCTGTACTGGGTGCTACCTACTGATATACTGGGTGCTACCTGCTGATATACTGGGTGCTACCTGCTCCTGTACTGGGTGCTGCTCCTTTGATGGGTGCTACCTACTGATATACTGGGTGCTACCTGCTCCTGTACTGGGTGCTACCTGCTCATGTACTGGGTGCTACCTGCTCCTGTATTGGGTGCTACCTGATCATGTACTGGGTGCTACCTGCTGATGTACTGGGTGCTACCTGCTCATGTACTGGGTGCTGCTCCTATACTGGGTGCTACCTGCTCCTATACTGGGTGCTGCTCCTGTGCTGGGTGCTACCTGCTCTTGTACTGGGTGCTACCTGCTCATGTACTGGGTGCTACCTGCTCCTGTACTGGGTGCTACCTGCTCATGTACTGGGTGCTACCTGCTCCTGTACTGGGTGCTACTTGCTGCTATATTGGGTGCTACTTGCTGCTATATTGGGTGCTACTTGCTGCTGTACTGGGTGCTGCCTGCTCATGTACTGGGTGCTACTTGCTCATGTACTGGGTGCTACCTGCTCATGTACTGGGTGCTACTTGCTCATTTACTGGGTGCTACCTGCTCCTGTGCAAGGGGCTACCTGCTCTTATACTGGGTGCTGCCTGCTCCTGTACTGGGTGCTACCTGCTCATGTACTGGGTGCTACCTGCTCTTGTACTGGGTGCTACCTGCTCCTGTACTGGGCGCTACCTGCTCCTGTACTGGGCGCTACTTGCTGCTATATTGGGTGCTACTTGCTGCTATATTGGGTGCTGCCTGCTCATGTACTGGGTGCTACTTGCTCATGTACTGGGTGCTACCTGCTCTTGTACTGGGTGCTACCTGCTCCTGTACTGGGTGCTACCTGCTCCTGTACTGGGTGCTACTTGCTGCTATATTGGGTGCTACCTGCTCCTACAATGGTGCTACCTATTCCTATACTGGGTGCTACCTGCTCCTGTACTGGGTGCTACTTGCTGCTATATTGGGTGCTACCTGCTCCTACAATGGTGCTACCTATTCCTATACTGGGTGCTACCTGCTCCTACAATGGTGCTACCTGTTCCTGTACTGGGTGCTACCTGTTCATGTACTGGGTGCTACTTGCTCATGTACTGGGTGCTACCTGCTCCTGTGCAAGGGGCTACCTGCTCTTATACTGGGTGCTGCCTGCTCATGTATTGGGTGCCACCTGCTCATACTGGGTGCTGCCTGCTCATGTATTGGGTGCTACTTGCTCATGTACTGGGTGCTGCCTGTTCCTGTGCAAGGGGCTACCTGCTCTTATACTGGGTGCTGCCTGCTCATGTACTGGGTGCTACCTGCTCTTATACTGGGTGCTGCCTGCTCATGTACTGGGTGCTACCTGCTCTTATACTGGGTGCTGCCTGCTCATGTACTGGGTGCTACCTGCTCTTATACTGGGTGCTGCCTGCTCATGTATTGGGTGCTACCTGCTCATGTACTGGGTGCTACCTGCTCATGTACTGGGTGCTACCTGCTCTTATACTGGGTGCTGCCTGCTCATGTATTGGGTGCTACCTGCTCTTATACTGGGTGCTGCCTGCTCATGTATTGGGTGCTACCTGCTCTTATACTGGGTGCTGCCTGCTCATGTATTGGGTGCTACCTGCTCTTATACTGGGTGCTGCCTGCTCATGTATTGGGTGCTACCTGCTCTTATACTGGGTGCTGCCTGCTCATGTATTGGGTGCTACCTGCTCTTATACTGGGTGCTACCTGCTCTTATACTGGGTGCTGCCTGCTCATGTATTGGGTGCTACCTGCTCATGTATTGGGTGCTACCTGCTCTTATACTGGGTGTTGCCTGCTCATGTACAGGGTGCTGGTTCCCTCACCCACAATGTACTCTGCACCCCACATGCTAATAGCAAATGTGCAAGAGGATGCAACAAAGTGAGCAAAAAGGAAAAGCAAAGAGAAACATTATGACCCAAAACTGATACATGTCACCAAGAGCACAGCACCCTGCCCATAACTAGTATTATAGCTATAGAGGGGGGCTGGAGGGGCATGTGCCAAGGGTGCTGCATACTGATGGGCACCAACGCGCCACTTAGCCATAGATGGGGTATTAGGTACCTGCAGGGTGAAAACATTGGACTGAGTCTTTGTTGTAATAATTAGTGCTGCACTTTGGATTGAAGTCATATTTAAAGGGGTTGTCTCACTACATTGATTCATCTCACCTCAGTCCTGTTTTCTTGGTTTCACTTTGAATTCAGGGGCGTGTTTACTGGCTTCCACTAGGCTGCAGTAAAAGCCACGTCTGTAGCTATAGCAACCAGTGCTGGCAGCCTATCAGGAGAGATAGAACAGGTCTGTAGCTATAGCAACCAGTGCTGGCAGCCTGTCACGAAAGATCAAACAGGTCTGGAGCTATAGCAACCAGCACTGGCAGCCTATCATGAGAGATTGAACAGTTCTGGAGCTATAGCAACCAGTGCTGGCAGCCTGTCACGAAAGATCAAACAGGTCTGGAGCTATAGCAACCAGCACTGGCAGCCTATCATGAGAGATTGAACAGGTCTGTAGCTATAGTGACCAGTGCTGGCAGCCTATCAGGAGAGATTGAACAGGTCTGTAGCTATAGCGACCTGAGGAGCTGATGCAGCCCATACAAGAGAGGATATCTAGGAATAGGTAGGACACTGTTAATGGACACATATTGCAAAGTGACTTGTTTTTGCAAGATCTTTAACATAAAAAGCAGCGATCCCTGTAGTGAGACAACCCCTTTAAGTTTGTCCCATATATCAGCAATGTGATTCCTCTCATCCTGAACTGAATTTGTGGGGATATAATTGAAAAATCATCCCGAGCCCTAAACTTAACCCAACCACAGCGTAGGATTAGAATTGGGTGAGGACTAGAGGTAATGCAAGATTAGGGTTAGGGTAGTATTATGGTTAAGGTTATGGTAGGATATATGTATTGGGTATGGGTAGGATATATGTAATGGGTATGGGTAGGATATGGTTAGGGTTAAGGGTAGGATTAGGATCAGGTTAGGGGTTAAGGTAATGTTTAGGGATAGGGTAGTGTAAAGCAAACCCAGGGGCACCATTAGGGCAGTACTTGCAGTACTCCTGTAAGGGAGCCTGATTAAAAAGGGGCTCATTGACAATGTGCATGATAGGAAATGGTGTTGGGTGGGGGCCCAGATGATTCAGCTATATGGGGTCCTGAAATTGTTGATGGCAACCCTGAGCAAACCTGTCAATAAAAAATAATAAAACCTGCGCAAATCAATAAATAAAAAATTTGCAAACTTTTAATTCAATTTTTTGACAATTTAACAAATTTACAAAATAAAATAAAACATAGAATAAAGTCGCGGTTACGCTGCTTCCTCTTTCCCTATCGCCATTGACCTCTCGGTTGCTGCCTCACGACCCGGATGACCTTTGCGCCACAGAAGGAGTGGCCTTCTACCAAATGTCTTAAAGGGGTTGCATCATTACATTAAATGGTCTTCAGAATAAGGGGACAGTGAAAACAAGCAACTTTGCAATTGGATGTCATTAGCAGAGCTGTCTTGTTTTCACAGTCTCCCTTATCTTCGTTTTGTGTAAACACAGTTCCCCAGTGGCGGTCGGATCCCTCCTCCTTGCATTTCATTGGCTGATGGCTCTACTAATTTACATTCTGTCTGGCCCCCGGTCGTATTCACGGGAGAGAGCATTCCTGCCTCTCTCACTCAGAATAAAGGGCTGGAAAAATTTCACTCTGCACAGCCAGCAGCTCCTCAGTTACACTGCAGCTGCTTCTACAATCAGAAAACAGCAGAATTGTGCCCGGTGCCTAATGCTCCTACGTGTAAGGGACCGGCAACATTTCACTCTGCACAGCCAGCAGCTCCACAGTAACACTGCAGCTGCTTCTACAATCAGAAAACAGCAGAATTGTGCCCGGTGCCTAATACTCCTGCATGTAAGGGGCCGGCAACATTTCACTCTGCACAGCCAGCAGCTGCACAGTAACACTGCAGCTGCTTCTACAATCAGAAAATAGCAGAATTGTACCCGGTGCCTAATGCTCCTGCGTGTAAGGGGTCGGCAACATTTCACTCTAGACAGCCAGCAGTTCCACAGTAACACTGCAGATGCTTCTACAATCAGAAAACAGCAGAATTGTTTTCGGTACCTAATGCTCCTGCGTGTAAACATAAAAGGGAGACGGATCTGTGCTCTGGATGAGTTCATAGAAGACTGGATTCAACTGTAACAAACCTACAGCTGTGAGAGGAGAAGAGATCAGTGCTCTGAGTTCATAGAAGACTGTCTAGACTGAAGGCAGGCCTGTGGTATGGAAACATACAGCTCTTACAAAATAAGACTGCATAGGAGAGGAACGACACAGTGACATATGGACTCAGACAGAGAGGGGGGGGGGAGAGCAGGGATGCTATCCCCTCCCTCTGATCTCAAACAAACACACTGACTCAGGAGCGAGCATGAACAGTGAAGAGGGAAGGGGAGTATGTCATCCCCCTTCAGTTAAGAAACACCCAGCTGGGAGGGGAAGAAACGCCCCTGGATTTGAGGAACTGAGAATACAATGAAACACAAAAACCGATGAAGCGATACATCCCCTTTACGTTTCTTCCTCTTGCAGTAAACTTTCCTTGCACAGGGCGATTTTCTCCTGCTACAAGTGTCACCATGACAACTCTCTTTTTGGAATTACTATGTAAATATATACCCGTAATAACATTGTTCCCCGGGAAGGTGTAGCAGTGAGACGTAATTGAGAGCCTCATTAAATATTCACATATTTAGTGCTTACAACTTAATGTAAAATACCGCCATGCTCCGTAATTATAAACTTCAACAGGAATTCAGTATTTAATATAAGCTACATATATCTTGTGCAATGTTCCTCAGCGTGAGCGGTGAACTGTAGATGATATAGTGCCGGGATTTGCTCAGAGCGGGCGCGGGACTCATTCTTCTCTTCTTTCTGCGCTCATTAAATTCATTATTAAATCCGACTTGAGTTAAAAAAAAACTCTACTTCTCATTTTTCTTCAAATATTGGCCCTGCTTGGGGAACCTAGGGGCCAATGGAAGGATCTGTATGGAGTCTATAGGCCCCTGCACTTTCTAGGTTACAGTCTGGTTTCTACAATGTAGCAGTTTGTGTCTATTATCTTTATGACATGGAATTTGCGCTCCTTTTGTTACCGGCTGCTCTATTCCTACACAGTCATCAGTTATATTATGTAACATTATGTATTATTTATTATGAACCATGTATCATTTATATGTATCAGACCGGTCTCTAAGAGCTTAACTTAAAGGGGTTGTCTCACTACAATGATCGCTGCTTTTTATGTTAAAGATCTTGCAGAAACAAGTCACTTTACAATATGTGTCCATTAACAGTGTCCTATCTATTCCTAGATATCCCCTCTTGTATGGGCTGCATCAGCTCCTCAGGTCACTATAGCTACAGACCTGTCCTATCTCTCCCGATAGGCTGCCAGCACTGGTTGCTATAGCTACAGACCTGTTTGTTCTATCCTGATAGGCTGCTAGCACTGATTGTTATAGCTACAGACCTGTCCTATCTCTCCTGATAGGCTGCCAGCACTGGTCGCTATAGCTACAGACCTGTCCTATCTCTCCCGATAGGCTGCCAGCACTGGTTGCTATAGCTACAGACCTGTTAGATCTCTCCTGATAGGCTGCTAGCGCTGGTTGCTATAGCTACAGACCTGTTTGATCTCTCCTGATAGGCTGCCAGCACTTGTCGCTATAGCTGCAGACCTGTTCTATCCATCCTAATAGGCTGCCAGCACTGGTTGCTATAGCTACAGACCTGTTCGATCTCTCCTGATAGGCTGCTAGCGCTGGTTGCTATAGCTACAGACCTGTTTGATCTCTCCTGATAGGCTGTCAGCACTGGTTGCTATAGCTACAAACCTGTTCTATCTATCCTGATAGGCTGCCAGCACTGGTCACCATAGCTACAGACCTGTTCTATCTATCCTGATAGGCCGACAGCACAGGTTGCTATAGCTACAGACCTGTGCGATCTATCCTAATAGGCTGCCAGCAGTGGTTGCTATAGCTACAGACCTGTTCGATCTCTCCTGATTGGCTGCCAGCACTGGTTGCTATAGCTACAGACCTGTTCTATCTATCCTGATAGGCCGACAGCACTGGTTGCTATAGCTACAGACCTGTTCTATCTATCTTGATAGGCCGACAGCACTGGTTGCTATAGCTACAGACCTGTTTGATCTCTCCTGATAGGCTTCCAGTGCTGGTCACTATAGCTACTGACCTGTTCTATCTATCCTGATAGGCTGCCAGCGCTGGTTGCTATAGCTACAGACCTGTTCTATCTATCCTGATAGGCCGACAGCACTGGTTGCTATAGCTACAGACCTGTTTGATCTCTCCTGATAGGCTTCCAGCGCTGGTCACTATAGCTACTGACCTGTTCTATCTCTCCTGATAGGCTGCCAGCACTGGTCTCTATAGCTACAGACCTGTTCTATCTATCCTGATAGGCCGACAGCACTGGTTGCTATAGCTACAGACCTGTTTGATCTCTCCTAATAGGCTGCCAGCACTGGTTGCTATAGCTACAGACCTGTTTGATCTCTCCTGATTGGCTGCCAGCACTGGTTGCTATAGCTACAGACCTGTTCGATCTCTCCTGATTGGCTGCCAGCACTGGTTGCTATAGCTACAGACCTGGCTTCTACTGCAGCCTAGTAGAAGCCAGATAGCACGCCCTTGAATTCAAAATGAAACCATGAAAACAGGACTGAAATAAGATGAATCAATGTAGTGAGACAACCCCTTTAAAGAGGCTGACTCACTACAAAGATTAGTGTTCAACATGCAGGAAATGTTAGATCAAGACTTTTTCGAAGTACATTACTCTTTTGATTTTTTTCCTGAACAGAAGATGAGAGATTTTATCTGCTCTAAGTGCACACAGGTTTCTCTGCAGGGTCCATAGAGCCAACACCACCATCCAGGGGAATGGAAGATCTTAGTTATGAGGAGAGGTTAGTAGAATTGAACTTATTTAGTCTTGAGAAAAGACGGCTTCGGGGGGAAAGATTAATTATATAAATATATAAAGGTCAACAAAAAGATGGGGAAAAAAAAAATTTTTTATGAAAAAACCCCCCAAAAAGACAAAGGGGCTTTTCCCTTTGGGCTGGAGAAAAGGATTAAAAACTCCAGGGAGAAAAGTCTTTTCACTGTAAGAATGGAATCTGTGGAATAGCCGCCTGAGGAGCTGGAACAGCAGGAACAGGTGGGATTTCAAGAAAGGCTTAGATACCCACCTTTAACTTAAAGGGAAAATTTTAAAGCGTACGTAGCCATGTAAAATTCGGATTCCCCCCGGGTTGGTTTGGGGGCTTGGGGTTTAGGGGATGGGTTCCCACTGGAGCAGATTGGGGTTTTTACCTTGTGGGTTCCGGCATTAACCAAAGGGGGGAGGCTGGGCCCGGAAAACCCTTTTCTCCCCTTTCCCTTTTTAACCCCATTTTTTCCCCAAACCCTTGGGTTTAACTTGATGGGGGAAAATGTCTTCTTTTCCCAAACCCTACTAATTTTGAAACTAAATAACTACCAGGGTCCTCACACATGTTCAATGCTTTTTAATAGATAATGACCCCGAAAATTTTATTTGAATAAGGGGGAATTGGGAAAACCATCTTTTTTCCCGGGGGGGCCCAAAACACAGTAGGGTTTGCAGAGGTGCAGTGACATTCCCGCCCTTTCTCCCGGGGCCCCCAAAACACAGTTTGGGTTAGCAGAGGGGCTGGAATCTGTCTGCTCCGGGGTTTCCCCCACACAGTAGGGTTAGCAGAGGTGCAAGTTTTTACAAACCCCGTTCCCTGTCGGGGCCCTTTCACAGTAGGGGTTTGAGAGGTGCAGTGATCCCTTTTTGTTCCCGGGGCCCCTTATACAGTAGGGTTAAACAGAAGGGGCAAAAAGGGACATCTGTCTGCTCCCCGGGGGGGGCCCCCATACACCCGTAGGGTTAAACAGAGGTTTTCAGTGAAATCCATCTGCTCCAGGGCCCATACACAGTAAAGGGGTACAGAGGTGCGTGAAAATTTTTTCTGCCCGGGGCCCTAAAACACAGGGAGGGGTTTTGGGAGGGTTTCAGTGACATAAGTTTTACTCCAGGTAAAACCCTACACAGTGGGTTTGCAGAGGTGCAGTGAAATCCGGGCTGCACCCGGGGGCCCCCCAACAGTAGGGGGTTAAATGAGGGGCAGGACAAAGTTGCACCGGGGCCCCCCTTTCCACAAATGAGGGGTTTGCAGAGGTGGGGAAATGACATCCGTCTGCTCCGGGGCCTCAACCCCCTTGGGTTAGCAGGGGTGCCAAGTGACAATTTTGTCTGCTCCCGGGGACCCCCCTACACAGTTTTGGGGGTTAGCAAAAGGTGCAAATGAAAACCCGTTTTTGCTCCCCGGGGGGCCCAAAACACAAGGGGGAGGGTTAAACCAAAAGGTGCAGTGACATCCGTCTGCTCCCGGGCCCCCTAACAGTAGGGTTTTGCGAGGTGCAATGACATTGTCTGCCTGGGGGGCCCCCTACACAAATAGGATTTGCAGAGGAGCAGTGGCCTCCGTCTGCTCCAGGACCCCATACACAGTTTGGGTTAGCAGAGGTTTCAGTGACATCTATAAACTCGGGGCCCCCTTTCACGTAGGGGTTTGCAGAGGGGGCAGTGACTTTCCCTCTGTCCCGGGGGTCCATAAAACAGTAGGGTTTGCAGAGGTGCAGTTTACTTTGTTTGCTCCCGGGGGCCCATAAAACAGTAGGGTTAGAAAAGGTTTCCCGGGACTCCGTCTGCTCCGGGGGGGTCTACACAGTAGGGTTTGCCCCGAGGTGAAAATGACATCGTTTTGCCCGGGGGACCTACACAGTTTGGGTTTGCAAAAGGTTTCAGTGACACCCTCTGCTCGGGGCCTCCCTAAAAAACCCAATAGGGTTGAGCAGAGGTGAAGTGACATCCGTTGCTCCCTGGGGGGCCCCTAAACCCTTGGGGGTTTTGCAAAAGGTGCAGTGGGCATCCGCCTGCTCCCGGGGCCCCTAACAGTAGGGTTAGCAGAAAGGGGCGTGACATCCGTTTTGCTCCGGAGCCCCATAAAAGTAGGGTTTTCAGGGGGCAGTGACATCCCTTGCTCCAGGGGCTCCATAAAACAGAGGGTTAGCAAAGGGGCAGTGGCAATCCGTTGCTCCCGGGGTCCTTCACGGGAGGGTTTTTTAGAGGTGCAGTGAAAATCCGTTTGCTCCGGGGCTCCATACACAGTAGGGTTACAGAGGTTTCAGTGAAATCCCTCTGCTCCCCCGGGGCCCCCCTTCCCCAGCGGGTTAGCAGGAAAGGTGCAGGGAACCCTCCGTTGCCCCCAGGGGGGTCCCTACAAAAGTAGGGTTTTTGCAGAGGTTTCAGTGACCCTCGTCTGCTCTGGGCCCCCTACACGTAGGGGGTTTGCGAGGGTTGGGAGGGGGCATCCCCTCTGTCCGGGGCCTCATACACATTAAAGGGGTTTGCAGAAGGGGAAGTGACATCGTTCTGCTCTGAGCCCATTTCCCCAGTAGGGTTAGCAGAGGTGCAGTGAAAACCATTTGCTCTGTGGCCCCAAAACACAGTGGGTTTTGCAAGGGTTTCAGTGACATCCCTCTGTTCCCGGGCCCTTTCACAGTTTTGGGTTTTTGAAGGTGCAAATGACATCCTTTTGCTCCAGTCCCCCCTACACAGTAGGGTTAGCAGAAAGGGGTAGTGACATTTCCTTCCGCTCCAGGGGCCCCAATTCCAGTAGGGGTTTGCGGGTGCAGTGACATCCCTTCCCGCTTTTAGGGGCCCCAAAACACAGTAGGGTTAAACAAAAGGTTGGGAGTGACATTTCCCTTGCTTTCCGGGTGGGGCCCCTACACAGTTGGGTTAGCAGAGGGGGCAGTGACATCCGGGCTGCTCCCGGGGCTCCATAAAACAGTAGGGTTTGAAAAGGTGGGGAGTGAAATTTCCGTCTGTCCAGGGGCTCCCTACACAGTAAGGGTTTTGTTGTGTTTGACACACGTTTGGGCCCCCCTGGGTCATTTTGGTTTGGGGAGTGCTCCCCTGGTTTCTGCCCCTTTTCACCTTCCCGCCCCCATTCAAAATTTTTATCCCAAAGGCGGTTGGGGTTCACCCGTCTCTTATTCACAAAAGGGTTTATTTGTCCCCCACTTTTCTTTCACCCCAAAGGGGCCGCCCAATAGGGCACAAACCGCTCAACATTTAGGAATTACCAACACCCCGGCCCCGGGAAAACCATAATCCCTCCCCAAAGCTGATGAATCACAGCAAAAAAAACGGATATATATGCAGGGTCCCCCAATTTTATGATAGATAAAAAAAATAGAAAAAATTGATAGATTTTGAGTAGATAGATTGAAGATAGATGTTTGATAGGGTAGATAAGAGATAGTTTGATTGTGATATGAGATAGATAGATATGGATAGATTGATAGTATGAGATGAAAATAGATAGTAGATGATAGTAGAAATATGAAAATAGATAGATAGATAGATATGAGTTGATAGATAACGATATGGGATAGATGATAGATATATATGGATAGATAGATAGAAAAATTGAGTAGATGATGTAGATAGATAGTAGAAGATGATATGAGTTAGATAGATAGACAGATAGGGGATAGATAGATAGATAGATATGGGTAGATGTAGATGATAGATAGATAGATAGATAGATGATGATGATAGATATGGGATAATGATGGGGGATAGATCGATAGATCCCACACTCCTGCTCTCACTTTATCTCACGTTGTGATTCTTTCTTATTGTTATTATAGGTTGTACATTAATAAATGGATCATTTACCTTAATCCTTTCGGACTCCAGAACTACAATGCCCACTGTGCCCTGTCGTACTGGGAGTTGTAGTTCAGCAGTAGCATTGTCAGTTGATAAATTTGTGGTCTATACTTGGATTACAGAATATAGCCCACATTACTTGCCCGGCCCATAGGGGCGTTTGCAGACTATTGTTACGGGCCCTTATATAGATTACAAGAGGAAAGGGAATTTTTTTTTCTTTTTTATCAGTATTTTAATTTAAAATATATCGTAAAAATATTGGTCTTCGGGGTCGGGAGCAAAAACTCTCCGATGCGTCTTTGCCATAATTGGTTTTGCTTTATTTCATAGTTTTGAATATTCATAACTTTTGCAGTTTTGTATAATTTGTTCCCAAATTGGGGAAATGTTATTCTTCCCCAAACCTTTCTGTTAGGGACGAACCTGGGCATTACTCTAAATATGTGAGTGAAAACTATCACTTGGCATTGTGGGAATCGTACTGACCCACAGAATACAGATACAATGTCATTCCTTTGGTCACCCAAGGTCAATTGTACCATCAAAAAGTACATGTACAAAGGAGAGATAGATAGATAGGAGAAGATGATGATAGAAGAAAGGGATAGAAGATAGATGATTGGGAAAAGATAGATAGATTGATGATAATAGATAGATAGTGGGGGATAGTGTTTGATAGATGATAGATAATATGAGATAGATAGATATGAGATAGATAGATAGTTATGAGATAGATAGATAGATAGTAGATAGATATAGATAGATAGTTTGAGAAGATAGATGTTAGTAGATGATATAGAAAGATAGTAGATATATATGAGTATTTTGAAGATAGATAGTAGATAGTAGTAGATATAAATTTGTAGATAGATAGATATGAATAGATAGATATGAGATAATAGTAGATAGATAGATAGTAGATAGATGAAAAGAGTGTAATGTTAGATATGAGATAATTTAATAGATAGTATGAGATAGATAGATATGAGTAGATAGAATGAGATAGTAGATAGTATAAAATAGATGTAGTAGTTGATATAGTAGATAATAGATAGATAGATAGATAGAATGAGATAGATAGTATGAGATGATAGATAGATAGATAGATATAGATAGATAGGGAATGATAGATAGATAGATAGATATGGATAGTAGTAGTAGATAGATAGAAAATATGGATGATGTAGAAAAAAGATAGATATGAGATGATAGATAGGGAATAGTAGTTTGATAGTAGATGATAAAATTTGATAATAGATAGATATGAGTGATGGGAGACAGTGATAGATCGATGGGGAAAATTGAATAGATAAAATAATAGTATGAGATAGATAGATAGATAGAGATAGATGATGATAGAAAATCCCGAAGAAAAAAGAAAGACAGAAAGAGCGCACAATAGTGAAGTAGATAATATTAGGTTATATGAAATAGAGAAGCTTCAAACCCTGGCTGAGTGTGCTGATATATGAGGCACAACTCTCCATATAGCTTATTTGCAGATTTCAACAAAGGTTAAAAATAAAAAAAATTTCAAAAAAATTAGGGGTTTGCGGCCACATAACCAGTGGATAAAAAAAGCACTTCAAAAAATTTTAATGAAGTGTTCTGCTTTATTAAAACAAGCAAGGAAATTTTTTATCCACCCCCTAATAAAAATCAGGGCAACCCCGCTACAGCCCCCGGTTACGCGCCTACACTAAAAGAGAGGGAGAGGGAAGGGGGGAGGGGTGGTGTGGTGCGGGGTTTTTATGACAGCGATCGGGTCCTGCAGCGAGGGAGATCATGTGAGTCCCCCGTAAACACAAAAAACATAAAGCGTAAGTTTTGTTCTGCAAAAGCAAAGGGTAAAAAATCCCGCAGGCAACCTGTGTGGAGAGCAGAGAAAAGAAAAAATCACCCATCTTCCAGAGTCATGAAATGCCCCTTTAATTAAAAAGTATGGAGAGAAGCGAAAAATGTAGTTTTACACATGGAGTTTCATTACTTTTCATTCCAAAGAAGCTGAGAACCTCTCCCCTTTCCCCCCCGTCAACAGAATTGGGTCCTCACGTGCACACTGGGGCGTGTCTGCGAGAGAGAAGATGCTCCCCCGCTGGAGGAGAAACATGCCCCTCCATTTTACAAGCTCTGCTTAAGCAACCAGTATAAACGGTTTGCCAATGATGTAATAAAGAATACCCCTTTAATTATTCACTTTCTTACTGGAATCAATGGTCTGTGTATGTAATGTGCCGAGTATGCAGAATCCACTCCCTCTCTGTGGAGGACCCTAATGGGGCGAGCCTCTTATTTTTTCCAAAATTTAAAGGGGACAAGAGCGCTGACATCACCGGCTTCCTCCCTCCGCGCGGCACATTCTGATGCTCCTCTATATGAAGGTCAGCGTGAACCCTTTAGCATTTATGACACCGATATACATGTGATGGATCACCACCCGAATTAACATCCCTTTTATACGTCTCCGGTGAGATCCGCCGTCACCAAGAGTTCTAGATGAAATTGGAACAAGGTCGTAAACTCAAGGTCACCATTCATTATACTTCCTGTCTTGTCATTTTTTCGTTCCTTGTTGGCACCAAAGAGTCTTATTTCCATTGAGCACAGAATCCCATTTGTTCTAAGTGACTGATACATTGTAACAACTGTGCCAAAGCCTCCATGGACTAAGAAATGCCACTGCCCAATCTCCTCACACTTCCCATACAGGGAAAAGCTACAACTTCTCCTTTCCTGTATCAATAGGGTCGGGCAGGTGACATAGTTTCATAGTTAGTTACATAGTTTCATAGTTAGTTTCATAGTTAGTTACATAGTTTCATAGTTAGTTACATAGTTTCATAGTTACATAGTTTCATAGTTAGTTACATAGTTTCATAGTTAGTTACATAGTTAGTTTGGTTGAAAAAAGACATATGTCCATCAAGTTCAACCAAGGGTGGGGATAATCTGGGAGGTGAGATAAAGAGTTTAAACCAAGCTTCCCTACTGATGAAGCCTTTGAAACCCAAAAGGCAAGAACCCATCTGCTCTAATTGAAGATTTCATTTCTGATCCCAGAGTTGCCACCAGACTGGATCTAGAATTGTATACGGCTACATATAGAAGGTATTCATATTCTTTAGTTTCAGATAGTTATCTAATCCTTTCCTGAAACCCTCACCTGTTCCTTGCTGTGTTCCGCTCCCAGAACGGCTATTTCCACAGATTTACAGTTCTCACAGTGAAGAAACGCTTTTCTCCTCTGGAGATTTTAATCCTTTTCTCCTTTCCCGCCGAAGGGAATTCCTCTTTCTTTTTTGGGGGGTTAACATAAATAATTTTTCCCCCCATACTTTTTGTAGGGACCATTTATAATATTTTATAAAGAATCATGTCCCACCGAAGGCCGTCTTTTCTCAAGACTAAATAATTCAAATTTTACTAAACCCCCATCCCATAACTAAAATGCAAAAAATTCCCTTTATAAGTTTTTTGTCGGCTTTTTACTCTCCTCTCATTACATCTCTTCTATAAACTGAGCCCAGAATGACCCGCAATTTAATGAGGACGCACCAATGCTTTGTACAACTTTTGAATTAAAATCCCGTCCCCAAAAACCAGGGCCTCTTTTAAACGCCCAAAATTTTTTACTTGCCCTAGAGGGGCTGATTTACATTTTGCTGGCTGTAGCAATTACAAAAGAACGCCCAAACCCCCTTTCAAAAAGGATTCTCCAAGTTTTTCTCCCCTGGACATATGATGCCTCAATTATTAATCCAGGGGATATGATGCTCAATTATTTACCCCCAAGACATAACCTGCGATTATTACCCTTTGGACATATGAGCCTGCAGATTATTACCCCCTAGGCATTTGGGTGCAATTATTACCCTCCTAGGAATATGATCCCAATTATTACCTCCAAGGACATAAAAATGCCTGTAATTATTTTTATTTCCCGATCAAACCCTTTCATTTTTTCCCATTGAACCTCAGGGGCCCCATCTTCAGCATAGCCACCTTCTTGGGCCCACCCTGTCAAAGTAAGGGGTGCAAAACAAGCGGGCTCGGGAGCTTTTTTTTTTTTAACGCCAGGGCCGCCTCAGCAACCCCAAAAGGATAAAAAATTTCGACCGGGGACAATTTACGGGGCTCAGATACTGCAGCATTTTAGTAGATATACAGGAGGGGGCATCCCCTAACTCTCGATTGGCTCCCCAATGAGGCAGTCACCAGAGGACCTTATCAGCGTACGACAATGGGGAGCCAAATAAAGGTCCCCCTGCCTGTAATAAATACCATAACTGCCTACGTTCTGAATAATCAGATTGCGAAAGTAGCAACACCCCTGTGGCAAAAAACCCTGGGGAGTGGGGGGGGATAACTAAAACTACAAGTAAAATAAAAATGTGAAAAATAAATAAATGTCTAAATAAAAAAGTAAACAAAAAGTCCAGGTATCTAAAAGGGAGCTAAAAAACTATATTCCCCCCAACTGAAACAATGAGCCCTCACACTGGCCCATAGATGGAAAACTACAAAAAAGTTTTTAATCTTGGAAAATGGCGCTGCAAAGCAAATTCAAAAAATTCAAAAAAATTAAATTTTTTAAACGGGAGGGGCTTTAAACCAGTTTGGGCCAAATCTTTCCCCTGTCTAAACCCCCGCCCTCCCCCCTGTGAGTTAGGTTTGCCCAATGTTGTGCCCTCACTAAGGATTAGAACTAGTTCATTGGCTTTATCCCCCTCCCACCACAGAGATTTTTGCTTTAGTTTCTCCTCCCCTCCTTCCAGGAGACAAAGCATTTTTTTTTATTTTTCCATCTGCATAACCATAAAATTTTTCTTTTTTTAATGGAACCATTGACCTTAACATAGACTGTACTCGGAAACCCCCATAAATGCATAAAACAAAGCAATTGCGCCATTTTTTCAGGTTTTCTTTTTATGGCGTTCACTCCTTCTATAAATGATACGTTATCTGTATTCTTTAGATTAGTACAAATCTGCACTGATTTAGTACTTCAAAAAAAAAAGTTCATTTTTATTTTTTATTTTAATTAAATTTGCTGAGATCAATTTTTTTTCTTTTTCTATCTTGATTGAACGCCTGATTTGGGGGGAAAATGAAGTGTTTTTTTTTTTTTTGTAGCTTAGGGGATAAATATTTTTTTAGTCACTTTTTTAGGCCCAAAATGGACAGAAAAAAAAAATTACATTTTGGCACCGGAAATTTGTTTTCTTGTGGCGTTCATCCTACAAATAATTGATGCCCTATTTTAAAAATTTGGGTTTATGGGGAAAGGGGCCGATCCCCTTAAATTGTAACTTTTTATTTTTTTTTTTTCCCAAAGGGCAAGGGGGGAGATGTGAATTTTTTTTAAAAAAAATTTTTTTTTTTTTTTTTTTTTTGTCCTCTGGACTGTTTGTGGCATATAAGGGGCCCTTTTAACCCCGGGCGCTGGGGGGGGTCCATTGTAACCACTACTGCCACCTTATCGCATATGGAGGGGGTCAGGGACCACAATAGCCCTTATTATATTAAAGGGGTTGTCTCACTACAAGGTTTGCATTTTGTTAAGATCTTGCAAAAAGAAGTCCATTCCAAAAATAGTCCCTTAACAGTGTCCTACCATCCTAAAATTCCCTCTTTAAGGCTGCATCAGTTCTCAGGGTCCCCTATATTTTCAAAAAAAGTGATCTCTTCCCTGTAGGCTGCCAGCACTGGTCGCTAAGCTACAGACCCGTTCCATCCTTTCCCGATAGGGGGCCCGTGCTGGTCGCTTAAGTAAAAGACCTGTTTCCCTCTCTCCTGAATTAGGGATTCCAGTGCTTTTTTGCTTTTAGCTTAAAAGACCTGCTGTCCCCTTTCCTGATAAAAGGGTGCCCAGAAAATGGAAAGCTTTGCTACAGACCCCGTTCCATTTTAGTTAAAGGGTTTTCATGTTGTTTGGGTATACTCAAACCCGTTCTGTCTCTCCTGATAGGGTGCCAAAAACTGGATGTTAAAAGCTTTCAGGGCACTTTCTTTAAACTCTACCCCATTGGGGTGCCCCCGTTTTGGTTTCTATAGGGTTTCAAAAACCCGTTTCCCCTTTTCCTGATTGGTGCCAGTGCTGGGGCACTATAGCTACAGGGCCTGTTTTTGATCTCCTTATAGGCTGCCAGCACTGGTCACTTTAGCTACAGACCCTGTTCTATCTTTTTCTGATAGGGCCCGCCCCGCAATGGTTGCCCAAAAGTTAAAAGGGGCCGGTTTTGATTTTTGCCCCGATTAGGCGCCAGCACTGTCACTATAGCTACCAGGGCCTTTTCCATCTCTCCTGATAGGGTTTCCCGTGCTGTTTGCTTTATGTAAAGACCTGGGTTTTTGTTCCCCCGAAAAGGCTGCCCAAAAATGGAATTTCTAAAGCTACAAAACCTTGTTTTTATTTTCTCCTGATAGGGGCCAGTTTTGGGTCGCTAAGCTACAGACCCCGTTTTTGTCTCTCCCCGATAGGCTGCCACACTGGGTTGGGTATAACTAAAGAAAATGTTCTATTTTTCCCCCCCATGGCTGCCAAAAGCTGGTTTTTCTATCTACAGACCCCCGGTTTTCCCTCTTTTCCTGATTTGGCTTTCCCAAAAATGCTGGTTTGCTATGGGCCCGAAACCCGTTTAATCTCTCCGGATAGGCTGCCAGCACTGGTCACTATACTACAGACCTGTTCAGTCCTCTCCAGATAGGCTGCCAGTTTGCTGGTTACTATAGCTATTCGGACACTGTTGTGTCTCTCCTGATAGGCTTCCATCGCAGTCACTATATTTACATACCAGGTTGTCCTCAGCACCTTGATCACTGCAAGGCCAAATTAAACAATTGAAACAGTATTTAAAAAGTGTAGGATGATCGTTTGTAAGTGTAGAACAACCCATTTAATTTATATAAAGTTCATCTGATTTTATGAATTTTTTTATGCTATAATTTTATTTCTTTTTATATTATTTAATTTTATATACATTTTTTATTTGATTATATTTAAGTAATTTTAGATTATTTAATTTTATATAGTTTTAAAGTTACCATAAGTCAGTTTCTTTTACTTCAGTTGTGTTACTTGGGAAAGAATTGTTATTTTTTTGCCGATTGGCAGAGTTTGTTTCGCATGGCGCCAGATGCCCATCAGCAATTTTGTCAAGTCTTTCCTGGTGCACTTAATATGAGCCACATTTATGAACGGCAGTACGACACTGACGCATTCTACACCTATCTAAAGCACCGCAGAACTGGCGAGTTGCCGACAAGTTTCTTACGTGTCACCCATAGATTTTAATGATAACTCCAGCATCCGTTGATAATGAGGTGTCTCTGCTGATATTACCCCAGTCTACACAGTAAAGCTGATTTTTTTTTTTTGTAATGCAGATAAACAACAAAATAACTATCAAATATTTAAAAAGTTTCTTTCAAAAACCTGATTTACATATAATGTTTGCTGATGTTATATTCCTTTTAAATAACTTACAATATATCATTAGTATAACCCCTACAAAGCAGATAAGGTCTAATAGGGGGTACCCACAGTCTGGGCTCCCCTCAGTAAGTCAAGGCTGAAAGCTGCTGGAAACAAGCTGCCCCATCTGCGTATTAAATGAACCGCAATTCATCTGTAGTCTGACATATGTGACAACAATGCTACACGTATGAACGGCCACAGATTCCCCGAGGAGAGAGCTCATCGCTGCAGGTTAGTTTTGTATTCTATACATTACATCGCTCGTGACTTTTACCTCCAGAGCCCATGTCTGTGCTGCGGACCCAGCACTATGCAGACAAGCACCCCTGTGTATGTGCTACAAACTGTCAGGAGACATTCGGCGCGGTGGCGGGGGGTGGGGGTGCTCTCATAATTAGAAATACAGAGCTGGGAAAGTGACTGCAGCGACGTATACAGATTCATCATTGTTATTAATGTAAAATATGAATTATAAATGATTATAAAATACAAATTGATTATAAAATAAAAAATAAACAATAATAGTAATAAAATCCTATTTTAGAAATGGTAATGATGAGCAACAATATTAATGTATAACAATATATGAAGAAAATCCAAACCATACATTTTAACAATGATCATCAGAAATAATAAGGATTATATATATATATAAATATATATATATATATATATATATATATATAAATATAATTCTGCAATTTTTAAAGAAAATTATATATAAAATATATAATATAAATATACATAATACCTTGTATATATATATATATATTGTATATCAAATATATATATATATATATAATATATAAATATATATATAACTATATATATAATATATATATATATATACACTCATACACACAGTAGTCCAAGGGTTACGAAACGGATCGGCGACTTTAGGTTTGTACTTTCAGTATTAATTTGTAAATGTAAATTGAACAGGTTATATTTATTAAATGTTACTCTCAGCACAAAATATATTATAACATATACAGGCAGTATCCCTGACGTTACACCAAAACCGTTCTCTACTATCATTTGTCCCCTAGTTTACAAACAGAGGCTTATACTGTGGGGCAGTGCTGGCACTCTTTGTAGTTCCAATTCTGACATCACAGCAGGCGGTAGCTGTGGAAATGACAAGTTCCATGCACGCCCAGCAGCAACAAGAGGTGAAATCTTCTTAACAGGAGCTCAGACACAAAACAAATGGTAAACACCAATCCGCTGCACTTTCCCAAAACTAAAAAAAAAACCCCTGTTTGAGCAGGAGTTTACATGAAAATAAATCTACCTATTCCGACTAACATCCAAATTCAACTAAAAAGGACAAAACCTACAGCCCCTATCCCGGGTTATCGTAACCCTTGGACTACTGTATATATATATATGTATATGTATATATATAATATATATATAGGACGGGTGTTATATATATATATAAATATATATAAATATAAAGTCAAAAAACAAACAAACACACACGACTCCATACATAGATATAAAAACATAAAAAAATAAATATAATAAATAAGAAATATATAAAAATGAAAGAAAATAAATAGAACCCTACAACACACTCTCCCCAACAACACTCCAACACACACACCCACACACACCCCACCAAACACACACACAATGAAACAAAACAACCCCCCAGATCCGGCAAAACACACACAACACAATAACACACAACCACACCAATTCAACCAACAACCACAAACCTTAATAAAAAACTAAACAACTCGCATCACATATACAAATCACCTCACAAACAACCAACTATATCCATTAAAACAAAGATGAGACTAATAAAGACCTTGAAAACAAATAAAAATCCTGCAGCAATATCTAATTATTTATATAACCAAAACTTTAAAAAAAAAGAAATATATTCCAAAGAAGTAGGGTTTGTATATTGCCACACAGAATGAATAAGTCCACACAAAATCACACACAGACCAAAAGCCGTGCACAAACCCCAGTTAAATAAAGATGCTGGAGCGTAAAACAGCGTCTCCGCATCACAAGTCCAACATGTATGACACACCTCCCAGTCCAACATATCCAAACTCCGTAAAATCGTTCATCTATCCTAAACATCCCTACCAATTACCCAACACCACAATCATCCTCCACCCGTACCACATACTTCATACCCCAACCAACACATCCATCCATCATCACTCCCACTCCGCTATACCACCCCCCGCACAGAACTACACACACCCGCCATCCCCATCCAGCCCCGTCCACCCCCCCCACCACACCCTCATTACTTTACACTACGGCTCCCCGCTGACCTCCCCATTGTACCTCTTTTCATAACTGCAGCAATCACCGATCCGACCCCCCGACCATAACCCCTCCCCTGTCGGAGTGGTACTGCCCCCCAATGCCCATGCATAGCACCACAATACCCCAGATACTATGGGAAAGTTAGGCTCCACACTCCATGAAGTCACACCTGTTACCAGACTGAGGAGGGTATGGCTATAGGCCTCTGCATAGCACCACACTACCCCAGATATTAGGGGAATGTTAGGCTCCTCACTCAGTGAAGTCACACCTGTTACCAGACCCAGGAGGGTACGGCTATGGGCCCATGCATAGCACCCCAACACCCCAGATACTAGGCAGCCTAGGTCATGACTATTAGTAATATCTAAATTTAAAGGGGTCAATTCTCAACACCATTTCTACTGGGTAATCCGTGAAGATTTAAAGACACCTTTACATTATGTCTCTCTATAATTGCAGGTAATGTCTCCTCCTTATCCACTTGTCCCAAGAGCTTGCATTCCAAGACCAGCCAACATCATTACTAGGCTTGCAGTGGTTTCCAACTTATGTCTCTCTTGTTGTTAAAAAAAATATTAAATCCACACCTGTGTCTCTCAGGGAATGCAAGGACTTTAGCAACTGTTTAAGAGTTACAGGTTGGAGGTCACCACAAGGAAGCCTTGTCAGTTGGTGGCTTTCCATAAAGAACTACAAGTCCCAGGATGCATTGTAGGCAAAATGACTGCAACATACAGCAATGGACTAGAAATTTTCTGGAAACACTGCTGCAAAGAAAGGTTTGCGGCATGCAGCTATGACTGGGGCGCCCCCCTCAGGGGAAGATTCTAATTCTAACGTAGGTGGGGTTTAACCATGATAGTGCTGGGATGGAGCAGGCAACTGAGGATTTGGTATCAGGATGTGCTCACACAGGCAGAGCAATGATAGGAAGCAAAGGAAGAGGGACACAGCAGATCCCCTGGGACAGCACCTGAAATCTGGGACCGTCCCCCCGGATCTGGGACCTATGCAGTCCACCACTCCTCAGCCTCACATTAGAGATTGGTCTCTATTACCTGGACACACGGCCGAATTGTTGCACGGTTTATGCTCCTTCAGGGGTCCGCTGCAGTGTGTGCTGTAGGACGAAGAGACGCAGAACCTGGTTCTTGACTTCATGCCCTCCCCGCAGGTGGCAGAACACACACTCCAGGGTGACCACTCCTCAGCCGCCGGGTCTCCTGCAATGTAAACATAGATGCATAGAGAATTCAGACAAATGACTAAAAAATCTGCTGTCAGAGCTGAAATCAAAGTTCTGCCTCCAGGAATGTGTCCCCACTGTGCGGACAGACACAGCACAAAAACATTGCTAAAAGCTGCAATCTGGACTGGACAAATCTGGTGGACTCACCACAGTCATGACCACCAGCCACAATGGGGTCTGAGGGTCCAGCAGAGATCAGGAGTCAATTAAAGGGGGCAGATACCTGTTGTGTATGGTCAGATCTCAGCTGCATCTTCTCAGGTGAAGTAAAGGTAGAAAATCACGAATCTACTTAGGTAGAGACTAAATCAGATTCTATATCCACCATTCCAGGCTGCCTGCAAAAGAGCTGCATCTCCCACAACGCATTACAGCAGGAAGTTTCTATATCCCTGTGGCTGGAATCAATGAAACCACTGTATAATGGCGGCTGCCCACAACCAGGTCTCACAGAACTGGGATTCACATCTCATGAAGGAATCCCCGACTGGTGCGACTGATGCAGGAGATGTCACCGGGGCCGATATCAGAGATTACTGGGCCCCATAGAGACAAAGCATCTGCCCTCTTCTTGCCATGACCTTTGCCTATCTGTCCCTCCTCACTTTTAATATAAAATTTGATCAGGGTCCCTGACAAGAGAACTGCTCATACTTCCCTGATGGCGCCCAGGGCGTAACTCCTTACATTCAGATGTAGCTCAGTCATTTGGGTCATACACAAAAAATACAAAGAATTATAGGTAACTTTATATCTATCTATCTATCTATCTATCTCATATCTATCTATCTATCTCCTATCTATCTATCTATCTCCTATCTATCTATCCCATATCTATCTATCTACTCCCATATCTAACTATCTATCCCATAACTTATATCTATCAGTCCCAATAAACTATCTCTCTATCCATATCTATCTATCTATCCTATCTATCTATCCTCATATTCTATCTATCTATCTATCCCATATCTATCTATCTATCTATCCCATATCAATCTATCTATCCATACCCCACCAAACTCTACCCACAATCCTATCTATCCCATATCTATCAATCAATGTTACCCCCAAAAAATAATCTATCTATCAATTCTATCCCATATCTATCTATCTCTATCTATCTCATATCTATCTATCTCATATCTATCTATCTATCTATCTACTCATATCTAAACCTCATATCTATCTCATATCAATCTATCTCCTATCTCAAATATCAATCTATCTCATATTCTATCTATCTCAATCATCTATCCTCATATCCAAACTATCTATCTCATATCTATCTAATCTATCTCATATCTATCTATCTCTCTCATATCATCTCTCGCATATCAATCTCTCTCATATCTATCTCTCTCTTTCTATCTCTCTCTTACTATCTCTCTCATATCTATCTCTCTCATATCTATCTCTCCTCATATCCATCTCTCTCTAATATCCATCTATCTCTCTCATATCTATCTATCTCATATCTACTATCTCATTTCATATCTATCTCCATATCTATCCTATCCTCATATCATCTATCCTATCTTATCTCATATCTTCTATCTCATATCTATCTAGTCTATCTATCTCATTCCTATCTATCTATCTATCTCATATCTATCTATCTATCTCCATATCTATCTATCTATCTCATATCTATCTATCTATCTCATCTCTATCTTATCTATCTATCTCAATATCTATCTATCCTCATATCTATCATCTATCTCTATCTCATATCTCCTCTATCTCATATCTCTCTATCTTTCATATCTATCATCTATCTCCCCTATCATCATATCTATCTATCCTACCATCTCATATTCTATCTATCTATCTATCTATCCATCTCAATATCTTCTACCTATCTATCCAATCCATATCTATCTATCTATCCATATCCTATATATCTATCTATCTCATATCTATCTATCTCATATCTATCTATCATATATCATATCTATCTAATCTCATATCTATATAATCTCATATCTATCTAATCTCATATTATCTCATATCTATCTATCTATCTCATATCTATCTATCTATCTCATATCTATCTCCTATCTATCTATCTATCTCATATCTATCTATCTTTCTCCTATCTATCTATCTATCTATATATATCCTATCTATCCATCTATCAATCAATCCCATATCTATCTCATATCTCTCTCATATCTAACGATCTCATATCTATCTATCTATCTGTGTCATATCTATCTATCTAAATCTCTATCTATCTATCTAGCTATCTCATTTCTATCTATCTTTCTATCTCTTATCTATCGATCTATCTCATATCTTTCTATCTATCTATCTCATATCTATCTATCTATCTATCTCATATCTAATCTCTTAGTCTATCTATCTATCTCATATATATCTCATATCTATCTCATATCTATCTAATATCTATCTATCTATCTCATATCTATCTATCTCATATCTATCTATCTCATATCTATCTATCTCATATCTATCTATCTCATATCTATCTATCTATCTCATATCTATCTCATATCTATATATCTCATATCTATCTATCTCATAGCTATCTATCTATCTCTCTCTCTCATATCTATATATCTCATATATCTATCTCATATCTATCTATCTATCTATCTCATATCTATCTTCTATCCTCATATCCTATCTCATATCTATCTATCTACTCATATCTATCCACTATCTATCTATCTATCTATCCTATCTACTATCTATCCCATAGCTATCTCATATCTATCCTATCTCTTAACTATCTATCTCATATCTATCTATCTATCTCATATCAATCTGACTATCTATCTATCAATCTTCGTATCTATCTATCTACTATCTATCTATCTATCTCGTATCTATCACCCCCGTTTACACTTTTCTTCCTCCACATGAAATCTGCTGTTGTTTTTCTGGAGCCTCCGCTCATCATTTCTGGGCCCCTCTCTCAGAAGCTGCGCCGGCCTTTCCCAGTTTGCGCTGTGCCCCCTGTAGCTCACCCTGAGCGCGGTCAGCACTCTGCTAGCACAGCTGTTTCGGGGTCGGTGTGAGGAGTCATTGTCTCGGCTTTCTAGCTCCCAGCTGTGCTCGCTGCAGTGACATCTAGGACGTGGTCAGGTGCCCTGCACGGGGGCCAATCTGCAGGTGGCAGCCGCCTCTCCAGCAGGTCCTAGTGTCCCCATGCCCTGACCCCTGGGGTACAATGGCTCCAGGTCCCCCCTGGCAGCAGCTTCCGTCCATTACCCTACCCTGGTGGTAATAGATGGCGGCTCTGCAGCAGCCGTGCACCGTCATAGATCAGGACTGATGATGGATCTCCAGGACCGCGGCCTTCACTATGAGCTACGGCCTGATTACATCAGTTCTTGTGGAGGATGTGAGCGAGTATCCCTCACCGTCCCACACTTATCTTCTATGTGCGGCCAAAATATATGATCAATGGAATCCGAAAAAAATATTGCATCTAAATGTTAAAGGGAATCAGCAACATCGCTCCTAATGAAAGCCAGATCCCAGCAAATATTCAGCACTGCCGGTTTCCAGTTTCTGAGGGTAAATTCTTCATGTTAGTTTTTGCTGCACATGATTATGGTGATTATGGTGCACTCCTTGATGGGCTGCTTTTAACAGCATTTAGAGAAATGCTTTACTGCAGCTATATAATCATAGGAAATTGTAGTTGGGACATGACTCATTGTTTTCTATGGGGGAGTGTAGTGGGCATGCTCTGTGACCTTGGAAGAAATCTGTGTGCAGAAAGGGGAAAGAAGTTAGCTGTGTCCATCACCTACTGAATTATATAGGGAGTGTAGTGGGCATGCTCTGTGAATTGGGAAGAATTCTGTGTACAGGGAGATAGAGGAGGTGTATCCATAAATTACTGTTTTTTAGAGGTTAGTGTAGTGGGCATGCTCTATGACCTCGGAAGACGTTTGTGTGCAGAAAGGGGAAGAAAGTAAGCTGTGTCTAACCCCATATTGAATTATATGGGGAGTGTAGTGGGCATGCTCTGTGACCTGTGAAGAAGTCTGTGTTCAGGGAGGTAGAGGAGGTTAGCTGTGTCATCAATTTTTGGGCTTCTAGAAAAGTGTGGGGGGAGTTTTTGTGACTTGGGAAAAGAAATCATGTACGGGGAAAATAGAAGGGGTTACTATTCCACACTTTTGGTGCTATGAAAGGGGGGTAGTGGGCATGCTCTGTGAGCTGGGAATAAGTCTGTGTGCAGAAAGGGGAAGGAAGTTAGCTGTGTCCATCACATATTGATTTATATAGGGAGTGTAGTGGGGGGCTAAAGTGACCCCGGGAAGAAATCTGTGTGCAGGGAGGGGGAGGAGGTTAACTGTGTCTATCACTTTTTGACCTTTATGGGCCTCCCCTGTGATCTGCACAAAGAATTAGAAAGCTGCAACTATAACCTATTGACTTCTACGGGAAAATGTTATGAGCATGCCCTGTAAGCTGTGCAGAGGTCAAGAAGGGGGAGAATGGGAGCTGATTACTTGTATGGGAGATTGTTCTGAGCATGCTCTGTGAGTTGTGCATAAGTCAGTGTGCGGGGAAGGAAAGAGAGGAGCAGTGCTATCAGCTATTAACTTCTATGAGACAGTTATGTAGGTATGTTTATCACCTAATGATTTCTATGGAAGAGTGTTGTGGGCATGCTCTGTGAGCAGTGCAGAAGTCAGTACACAAGGATTGGGAGGAGCTGTGACCATTACATATTGACTTCTATGGAAGAGTGTTGTGGGCATGCTCTGTGAGCTGTGCAGAAGTCAGTATGCAAGGAGCTGTGACCATCACCTATTGACTTCTATGGAAGAATGTTGTGGGCATGCTTTATGTCCAGTGCAGAAGTTGATGTGCAGGAAGTTGGAGCTGTGACCACCTTCTGCTGACTTCTATGGGAGAATGTAGTGAGCGTGCTCTGTGAGGTCAGAAAGCGGGAAAAGGGAGGAGAAGCTGTGAGAGAAACTATAACAGCCCCAAAAAGTAAAAAGGCAATAGACCCTACATCCATCCACTAATGTGTGAGAAACTGTAACAGGGCACAAGGAGGGCAAGGACCAGCAGCAGGGGTGTAACACGAATTTATGGGGCCCCATAGCAAAATAAGATGGGACATTCCTGTTTAATATGAAACAAAAACAGCAGCGTAAGTAGCAATAATTTAAGGTGTAAATAATACCGCCATATATCAGAACAATCTGCATAGTAATGTTTGATAGTAGAAACCCACCAACTTATTATTCCCTACAAAAAGGTAAAATGTTCTTGCACCTGAGGGGCCCCTCTCAACCTCTGAGCCCCAGAGCTACTTCTATGGCGGCTACAGCTAAAATGACATCAAAGTGAGAGAAGCCATAAGAGGGTCCAAGGATGGAAAGGGCCAGCAGATCCCCCATCCATCCTTCTATGTGGTCATGCATATAAGCTGCAGAGGGAGTCCTAAGCAGAAGGGACATTTACCCCCGTCCCCTACATGGTCCCCTTTGACCCCTGCTATGAAGATATGCACAATGCTGTGGTTCAGACCAGTGAAGCTGCAGTACTACATAGGTATTGTATGGCAGTAAGAGTGTATGGAGCTACTGTAGTATCGCTATTATAGGCAATAGGTGTACTCTCGACACTATAAGGCGATATTATATTTCGACAACTGCATAAGTGACCTGTGGTGCCACCTTGTTGGCAGTATTTGGCGCTATCACACTGACACTGTATGGTGCTATGATATTTCCACTACTGCATTAATGCTGGCAGTGTTTGGCGCTATCACACTAGCACTATATGGCGCTATGATATTACCACTACTGCACTAGTGCTGGCAGTGTTTGGCGCTATCACACTGGCACTGTATGGTGCTATGATATTACCACTACTGCATTAGTGACCTATGGCACCACCTTGCTGGCAGTGTTTTGCGCTATCACACTGACACTGTATGGCGCTATGATATTACCACTACTGCATTAGTGCTGGCAGTGTTTGGCGCTATCACACTAGCACTATATGACGCTATGATATTACCACTACTGCATTAGTGACCTATGGCACCACCTTGCTGGCAGTGTTTGGCGCTATCACACTGACACTGTATGGTGCTATGATATTACCACTACTGCATTAGTGCTGGCAGTGTTTGGCGCTATCACACTAACACTATATTGCACTATGATATTTCCACTACTGCATAAGTGACCTATGGTGCCACAGTGCTAGAAGTTTGGCGCTATCACACTGGCACTATATGGCGCTATGATATTTCCACTACTGCATTAGTGACCTGTGGTTCCACAGTGCTGGCAGTGTTTGGCGCTATCACACTAGCACTGTATGGCGCTATTATTTTGGCAGCGTGCACTACTTGCAGTAGTTTTACATGCTCTTATTTTATATTTCAGATGTAACCCAGATGCCGACTAAGAGAAACGTCTGGAGAATAGAGCCGTCGCCGGCCGTCACCCGGCCTTGAGTTTCCTCTCAAGTCTAATACTTTATTACGCCGGGTCTATAATAAAATAACAGCCACTCTCCGCTGGAGATGGAAAGCTTCAGCCTCGTCTTCCAGTGACTATTTCTAGATGTCTGAATTATTGAGCCAGTGCTGTGCGGAGCATTGTACATTATGAACATCTGCCTTAAATAGTACAATCTGGATTCGCAACATGGGACGCGGCTATTAATATTGTATAAGCAAGGAGATTGCTACAAAGAGGAAGGAGAACGTCAGGGACGGATCCGATCAGAAGAGACAATCGGC